>JARFIZ010000122.1:0-165814 GCA_036325965.1 Sinopyrophorus schimmeli
TTTAAAACTAACAGTAAGAAGCGCTCTTTTTGGGCTTTCTAGCCAATATAAATTAACCTTCAAAAATTTTCAAGTTTAGAAAATGACGTTTCTGTAATTATTTAGAAATGTTACAATTTTGAATTTTAAAAATTTTATCTTTTACGTATAAAATTTTAAACGTTGCAAATGTTTAAAAAATCGAGGCGGAGCCCTATTGAGTTTTAATGGTTTTCCTTTAAAGTGTTATTAAGGGATTTTTAAAAGACCCCTTTTATAAAAATTTTTATCGTTTTTAGTTTGTTAATATTTAGCGATAAAGTTCAAAAAGAAACGAAACGTTATTAAATTTTTTTATTTGTCCAATTCAGTAACATTTAACATATTATAAAATAAATGACGTGAACATTATGATTATAAAAAATTTTACTGCCTAAAAACCGTCTTAAAATTTATATATAAAGCCTTTAAATTAAATTTTCCTGAGGAAAATACCAATGTTGTCAATTTTTAAAAAAAACCCTTAATTTAAACAAATTAAAATTAGAAGTAGTCCAATAAAATTTCTTAGAAAGCTCTTCAATTTGTTCATTGCGAATATGGGAATGGTTTTGAATTTGATTAATTATAATTTATTTTAATTTAAAACAATTTATTGCAAAATACTTTATTACTTATACATTGTAGAATTATAAAAGTATTAAAAAAATAGAAACGTTTTGGTAAGCAAATTTATTGTTGCTATCTATTGCTATACAGGTGTTTACAAATATTTCAGAGCCGAAATGGGTGGTGGAGGATATTATAAAAGACTTTTTCTTGGTAATATTTTTAAATTCATTAATTTGAAAAGTTATAGCAAAATCAAAATTTAGACCATATTTTGAGAACCGCAGGTTGACATATGACAACGTTAAATTGGCTAATTAAAAATATTGATAAACAATAAAACAATTCATGTTATTATACAACATAAAATGAATTGCTTCTTTTAGAATCATAGTTACAGCCTTTCATGTAATTATTTAGAATCATAGTTACAATCTTTCATATTTTAAAAAAAAACTTTCATTTTGACGTATATAATTATTTAGAATCATAGTTGCAATCTTTCATATTTAAAAATCTTTCATTTTGACACATGTAGAATTATTGAGTTTTAATGGTTAACTTCCTTTTGTGTTGTTAAGGTATTTTATAATTTATATTATTTTATAAAATACTTGTAGTTATTGTTGTTATAGTTTGTTAATTTTCAGGTTGATAAAGTTTCAATAAAGAAACGAAACGTTGCAAGTTAACAATTTGTGGTTTTATTGTGTCCAATTCCAGTGAACATTAACATATTATAAGATATTGGACGTGAACATTATGATTAATAAAAAAAAATGTTTGGACTGTTCCTAAAAACACAAGTCTTAAAATTGGATTATAATAAACGTCCTTTTTAAATTAAATTTACCGAGGAAAATACCAATGTTGTACAACTTGTAATTAAAATATAATACCTTTAAATTATTCAAACAAATTAAAAATTGAGAAAGTAGTCCAATAAAATTGCTTAGAAAGCTCATTACAATTTGTTCATTGCGAATTGGTGGGAATCGGTTTTTGAACTTATGATTAATTAGTAATTTATTTTCAATTTAATACGAATTTATTGCTAAATCTTATTACTTTATTACTTACTACATTGTAGAATTATAAATTAAGTATTAAAATAAATAGATAACGGTTACTGAGCTAAAGCAAATTTATTGTTGCTATCTATTGCTATACAGGGTGTTTACAAATAGTTGTCAGAGCCGGAAATGGGTGGTGGAGGGGATTTTTTAAAAGACTTTCTTCTTGGTAATATTTTTAAATTCATTAATTTGACAAAGTTATAGCAAAATCAAAATTGAGACCATATTTTGAGAACCGCAGGTTTTTTGACATATGACAACGTTAAATTGGCTAATTAAGAAACATATCCTACGACCTCAAACAATAAAACAATTCATGTTATTATACACACATAAAATGAATTGCTCATAAATTATTTTTATTTTTAAAACAAACGTGCCTGAGTTAAAATATCGAGTTTCACTCTTTATCAGCTTTAACACTTCTTTCCTTTTTAAAAAGAGAGGGGTCCGATTATTTTGTTAATCATTGTAAAACACGACTTATGAAAGTAAGTGTTGTAAAAAACAGACAATTTGGGGGTGGTTTTTGTCATAAGACAACTTTCCAAACTGTATTAAATTTTATTATCATAATCACTTTATAATAAAAAACATTTTGTGTATTCATTTAAAAAAAAAAATCTTAATGAGCACTTGAATAAAAACCAATGCATCAAAAAAGATGTTATTTCCATAAAAGAATTTATACTGTACGAATAAATAATGCAATTAAACGTACTTCTTATTTTTCTCTTAAGTACCTATAAAGTAAGGGTTTTTTTACGTGTTAAATGTGCTAAATTTAAAATATTAAATCGGTGTAAAGAGAATTAAATTCAAGTTCAAGAATAATAGGGGACATATATTGCCTAACATAAATACCGTAACAAAAAAAACAACGATAAATACATTAATAGCTGATGATCTAAGAAACGCTAAGAAATCGCTGATATCGCTTTTTTGAGATTATCTCGCGGCGGCATTCATTCCAGGCAGCTGGCTTCACCCTTGAAGGTCAATTATTTGGCTACCGGAGAATAAGCTCTGATTGTTATTTGACGTCACCACCTCGTACGAGTGGACATCTGACAAAATTTATGTCGTATTAGAAAAAATAGTTAAAATTTTGTATTTTGTGTTAATGAAAACTTGAATAAAAACCAAAGCACTAAAAAAATATAATTTTAAATACTAAAAAAACTATGCTTTGCTGACAAATAGTAGTATAAAAACGTACTTGTGATTTCTATGAAAAACCAAATGACCGTCTTATAATAAAAATTTTAACCTGTTAAAATTCTAAATTAAATATTCATTTCTGACCTATGTCAATATAAAATAAGTAAAATAACATCTCAGCAAATGTAAGTTCAAGTTCAAGAACAAGAGAGCATAAATAAAGCATAAGTATTCTATTACAAGAATTGTTTCGTTTATGTTATCATAAAGGAAACAATAATATGAACCCCAATGACTTGTTAATAAATAGCTGATAAGTGGTTTCTAGACCTAATAAATGAAAGTACGCTTTTAAAAATAATGCTGATTTTGAATTTTTAATAACAGGAATACGTTGGGAGGTACATTTTAATAGAACGCTTTCCACTCTCTAATAAAATGTATTTCTTCGCAAACTTTATCAAACCTTTCTATACCCGCGCATTGGTCTGCCAGACCGACAAAATGTGTTCTTTTTTAAGAGACTGTGTTAAAAGATTGTTTCTAAAAAATACCATTAAAGTTCTAATATTTTTTATGTTTCTTTTATTCAATTACACCCTTTTCTATCTAATAAATTCCAATAATGCATAAAAAGTACATAATTAAAATAATACAGACGAGATCAAATCTCGGTCTGAAACACCGCGCGCGAGTAAATGTGTGAAGCCGTTGAGCGCGGGTATAGCAAGGTTAAGGACATATTTAATATGTGATACTTTAATGATGCCGCTCACAAAAGAGTACCACTAGGGTAGTATGCGCCTTTTGGACCTCGGTATAAAACGGCCTTTATTTGAATTCCATACGTACTGTTAAAAATAATATTATTTTTTGTATATTAATAACGTTGTACGATAAAACTTGTACACGTAAAAATTTGATTGTTACTTATGTCGGCCACGTGTTTAATGATCTGTTTTTGTGAACTTGATTAGTATTACATTTTGATAAATGAAAATGGTAAAAAATACGGTACAGACAATACGTATTCAACGTACTTGTTGTAATAAAGACTATTAACGTGTCCAAATATTTTTGACCTAGCTCAATATTAAATCGTATAAGGAACAAATCTAAGGTCAAGTTCAATAATCCTATTCTTAAAAAATAAATAAAACAACAGTCCATTAGTTTGGCCGACATAAAACCGAAATATTAAACAATGACTTCATACATGTAAGATGATACTAACGATATCCTGTGTTTTTATTTTATTTAATAGGCGCGACAAACTTTGATTATGTGTTCGCTTTTTTTATATTTGCATGATAAGGACAACATTAGAAAAGGGGGACTACGGGAATATTTTATAATCGTTGTATTAATAAAGCGATCTTTGCTACACACGTTTTTTAAGTCAGCAAATCTTACGCTCTTTTCTGAATAACATTTATAGGTATTTGACTCCGTAAACTAAATTAAAATTTGTGCATACGAATTTTAACCCTTTCTTCTTCAGGGCCGTGTCTTTAGCCGGGCGTAGGCTATTTCCCCGCTTGTCTTTTTTGTGGTGTGTCGTAGTGTATTTCAAAGACACAAAAGTTGTTATTGGGGAAATTTTCCTGGAGAATTTTTACCCTTGTTGGTTACCTCCTGCCTTGTAAGGGCGGACAGGTGTAAAGTTATAGCGTGGTTTTAAACCCAGGTCGCTAGCGCATTAGTTCACATACCAAACCTTTGGGCCATGCCGCTTTCTTTAGCCCTTTTTTGTAGATGAATTATTACTTATTTAAATGTAAGTGGTAAAAAATACGGTAGGTTAGTTTGTCTGTCATGTGTAATCAAAATTATAGGTCGAAATGAAGTTCAAGGATAAATTTCCGAGCAGAAGTTTATCTTTATAATAAAAGCTTATCGAACAATAAATAAAACCTGCAAGATTAAAAAACGTGGGCGATCTTTATAATTTTAAAAGTTTCAATTATCCTTGTTTTATAAATAGGAAAAAGCTAGTGGTTCCAAAACAGTTTTTGAGAAAAAAATTGAATTTTTTTAATTTCTCCATACTAAATCGATTTGTTGTGTTTCTTTCGAAAATTTCTTTCATTAATTGTCCCCAACCACCCCATTTCGGCTCTGATATATTTTCGGAAACACCCTGTATACATAAATAATTTTATTGGAAAATATAATACATATTTATTTAAAACGAATAACAAACGTTATTCTGAAATTAAGGTTAAATGGTAAATTAAAATTATTCGGAAGAGCTTTGGCATATAGCGTATTACGGTGGTTAAATCATTTAAGAATGCGACTTACATTGCAAGTAATGTTCAGAAAAACTTGTTCCCCTCGACACATTATGAAGATGTCACGCTTTAGATGGAAAAAAGCAATTGCTCGTTGTAAAATTAATTTTTCTTACAAAAACGTTCGCAATCCCTTTTTGGAATGCTTCATCTAGGGTAAATGCGCCTGATGACGGCCAGTTAACTAAAATTTGAAGTTTGAACTGAGCTAGAAAATTTAAAATTCTTTTAAATGTATTTTTTTTTGTTCTGATAACTTAGTCTATTTTTATTTTAGATACAGCTATAAAAAGCTTTTAAAAACTAGAATTAATTTAAGAAACTAAACTTCTTTTAAAAATGTCCAATATTACCATTGCTCGGCCTTCAAACACCATTTATCGACATTGTATAAGCTGGACCTCGGCCCGACAATGCGACGTTGAATTTTAGTTATTTTAGCTAGCTAATCACATATTTTATTATTTATTTTTAGTTATTTTAGCTAGCTAGTCACATTTTTTATTTATTAGCAAGAAATGCAAACTTTATTAACCCTAGAAGGCTAGTCATCATAAATTTTACGACGACCGATTACAAATTACTTTTATATTTTGTCTACAACATCGAGCTAAATTATGTTCAAATTGTCAATCTAAGCATAACAAACATCAATAATTATTCCTAAAATGTATTAATAAACGATGTTTGAAGTTGTACAAAATGTTTCCTTAACTTTAATTGATTTTATTCAATCACAAAAACCACATTTATAGTCCTCATTTGCAGCTTCCTCATATAAAAATCCCATAAATTTGGTGCATTTTAAGTGATACCATCGCGTACAAGAATCGCATCCAATATTTTTCTCGTTGTTCTCTTCTGTATCACTATTAAGTTCACCATCACAGTTCGAGCAATGAATTTTTTTTCTCTTCTGTATTGCTTCTTTATCAGCAGTCTTTCTTGTAAGTTTTATATCACTTTTACTTGCTTTGGTTTTGTTCTGTCTGCTTCTTTTTCTTTCCCTTACCTTTTCCTCTTTTTCCTTTTTAGAATTTTCTTTATTTGTATAGTATTGTCGCCACTTCTCACAGGATATTGCACTGGGTAATTTGGTCTCTCTTTTTCTTTTAAAATTTTTTGAAAGGGTTTTAGCTTCCGGACATGTTAAATGACTTGCAAAAGGATCTTGAAAATCTGTAGTGGTTTTGGATTCTTTTACGGGATTTAACAGAACGTTTTTCAAAATTATTGAATTTGTAGCTAACTGTTCTTCTGTGGTTTCTGCAATAACTTTGTCTAATATTTTTATCGGATCTTCCAGTACTAGCAGTTGATTGTTTATTGTAACATTAAAATCAGGTCGTTGAACAATTTGCTCATCATTGATATCAACAAGTGATTCTACTAGAACAACTTCGGTAGTATTTTCAGAAACTTTTATTTTAGAACGCTCTAAAGCTGTTATTTCATTTAGCATAACTTCCACATTAATTTCATCTGAACATACCGTGTTTTTAATTTTATTTAATACCTTTCTAGCAGCTTCAAATTCTGCAGGCGTGATTTCTGGATTGTCTTCGTGGGTACCTGGATGCCTTTCTTCTGATTCCTTTTGTACGCATTTAGTATAGTCCACTGCATTGAGCTCTAATGGAAAGAGCCCACATTTTCTAAAACCATTTATAATTGCAGGGACCATGTCATTTTGCCTTAAAGTTTCATCAAACAGTGGACAGAAGTTTAACTTGGTGACGCAAGAATTTATGTTTTCTGGCTTACTTTGCCACAATCTGACAGTGTTTTTCCAATACTGTTTCATTGGACGAAACACACTTACATCGGCTGGCTGAAGAATATGCGTTGCGTTAGGTGGCAATGCATAAAGTATAATTTTATTTCTTTCGCAAAATTCACTAAGGGACATACTCATGTGGGACCTATGCCCATCTAAAAATAAAATAATGGGTTTTTTTATGTTGTTCTCATTAAGCCACTTCAAAAAAGTATTAGAAATGTATTCAAAGAACACTTCCCCTTTCATCCAACCTAAAATCCATGTCTTTGGCATTGATGTCATTAAGGCTTTTGGGGGCCTAACGTAGGAAAATACTACAAGAGGCGGACAAATATTTCCATTAGCAGTAAAAGTCATGAGAACAGTCAGGTTTTCTTTTTCATTTCCCATTTTCATTGTGTAAAGATTTTTTATACCTTTCGGTGCTAAAACTTTACCCGTTTTAGGACAAAGTTGGAACCCTGCCTCATCGCAGTTAAATACTCTGTTTGGATCATCAAAAATGTCTAGGCAATTATTTTCCGATAAAAAATTATAAAGATTTCCGAACCACAATCTTATATTTGCTTCAGTCACAGTGGCTCGAGCTTTATTAATCGATTCGGATTCATGAATGGCAATATCCGGGTCCCTTTTCAAGAAACTTAAATACCATTTCTGACCCGGTATTCCCTCTTTAAATAAAGATGACAATTGTAAATCTAGAATTATTTTTGTTACTGTTTCTATCAAGTCTTTCTTCTTAAGAGGAAATCCACATTTCGCCATATTTTTTATCCACTGTTCTCCATCAGTCGTTAATAAAGGTGCAGGTCCTGGTTTTCTTAAAGTATCTTCCGCTCTGCCATGAATCCTATCTTGAATTGTTGTTCTAGGAACCCCATATCTTTTGCTCGCTTTACGAATGGATAGTCCATTTTCCCGAATTTCATAAAAGGCTCGTTTAAGACATTCTTCTGGATAAGAATATAATTTTTTTCTTATGGTTGAGCACCTTGTGTTTTGTTTTTTGTTTTTTTCTTTATTCTTACACTTTTTAAAAGATGGCATCTATAAAAAACGAAATATTAATTCGTATCCGACAACTGACCCTTTTATAGGCCTCTATAAAATCATTACAAACAGTAGTATTCGACAACCGGCAAAATCATACTGTTTCTCAGGCCTTCTTTAAGGCCGTATAATTTAAAAAACATTGTTATTTTTGCGGCCGAAAATTAGACACAACATTTCCAACAATAAAATCTACGTGGTTTATAAAAAAAAGAGCGGTAAATACGTAAGCCTTAATACAAATAAACATAATTAATTGGCAATGTAACAGTTGCGGTTCTTGGCCGCGGCAGCCGCGAAATAGAATATCGCAAATTTTTTTGAACCGTTTAGCGGCCTTTTAATTATATTTAACAATTTCAATCAAATTATCTAAATTTTGTCTATAATGATAAAGAAACATATGATACCTTATACTTAATTACTCCTAAGATTTATAACGAAGAAATACTTACTGTTAAATAAATGTTTGCGCACTACAACTTTGAATCACAAAACTTAGAATTGAGAGAACCGTTGCACTTGCTTCTATTTGCATTAACTAAAAATCTACACTGAAAGTCACAACAGGATGTTGAGGTATTATAATTAATACTAAATATAAGGGTAACTAAATAGCGCATGACAAGTTTGTTTAACAAGTCGTGTTTTATAGTTTTTACAAATTTTATTGCTGACGGGCAGAGATCTGGCGCCGGACGGCTGTCTGGCGCATTTACCCTATACTTCCACAAATGTATTTTCAATTAAAATAAACGATGACAACAGCAGAAAGAGTCGTGCTTGTTGAAAATAATGTTGACTCATAAAAATTCTCCATAATAAATAGAGAAATAGTAAAATTGTAAGGTAAATTAATAGAAATATTTTTTTTATATAATCTACTGACGAGAATAACCTTAGGATTTTTTTTACATGGATAGAAAGTAGGTTGTAATGTTATGAACTTGTCATGCCAAAGGCCCACGTAACTTTATTTTATTAGTCGTATTTTACTTCCAATATGGGTAATCAAATATTTCTCAATGACTGCACAAAAGCAAAAATTTATGCTTAAAATGGATTATATTGTTGATGAAACTTGTTAATTTTGCAAAAGATATGTTTGATTGTAAAATACATTAAATTTAAATTCTTTAATACAAAGAAGGTGTTGAGCATAATTTTGTTAAAACGACTCCTAATCAGTCACTTATTTTACCAATGTCTTTGTATTATGCACTTACATTAGCCCTTACATCATGTTGCCTTTTACCGTGCGTAGGCCAGTTAACGTTGGATGTCGTTAAAATAAAATAATGTTTGAACTGAACCCCGTATAAGAAGCTCGAATATCTGATATTTCCAACTTGATCTATGACAAGGTTTCTCAAATTTTTATGAGTAAATACACTTAACACAAAAACAAAAAACTGACCTTTATAAACGAAAATGCATATAGGTACATAAGGTTTAAATTAGAGCTCAATTCAATTTATACCTTTTTAGCCATATATTTAAAAACTAGTAGATAAAAAAAAAGATCAACGGTATAATTACCATAATTTTCAGTAACAAATTTAAATTTAAAGCAGTAAATTTTTTAAAACAAATAAAATAATGTATTAAAATTAAAAAAAAAATTATAGCTTTACAAGAAATTGTTTTATAAAGATTCTTCCACATTACAAAGAATATTTTAAGAGTCGAATGTAAGCTAACAGCTCTCCAGCTGAACAATGTTATTTCTATGTTTTAAACGACCCAGCACAAATAAAATAAGCACCGTTTTAGAAATCCCTGAGTTATAAAATTATAAAATCATATCGCCTTTTTTGCCTAGCCATAGTTATGTGTAACAAATCAGCAAAAAAATAATTTTAAAATCTATTTTTAAAACTTCCAGCTCATTAACAATTTTCAATTTTATAAAGTCTTTTTACGATACATTTAGGATGACGTCACACTTATTAATTACGCGCAGAAAAACACTAAATTCCTGCTTTTTATCGCGTTAATTCTGGTTAAACTAGAAAATTTTATTGTTTTCAGTAGGGTAGCAATTTGCCACGTTGTACTGAATTTAAATCGTTAAAATCAATCAATATTTGACATGTTACCATTTGACGTTTTCGTGACTCCATAGCAGCTCTGTTTCAATTTTGTGTATCGGAGTCATTAAAAACGATATTTTTTTGGGGATTACTAAATCAACGGTGTGTTGTGCAAAGTATTAAGATGCCCAAATCATTTGTAGTGTCGTGCTCAAGAAAAAAATTATAATCTGACAACGCTGTAACGTTATCCTACATTTATCGTAAAAATAATTTAATTTAAAAAAAATATTTATAAGTTTGTTGTGATTCTTTTTTTGAAACCGTACTCAAAACCCGTACTAAAACAAAGAAATTAATTTTCATTACGTCTTAAATAAAATAATTAACTCTTAATACAGTTAATCAAATTTAATCTAATTAAAAATGCATTGAATCGATTATAGTCAATTATTTATAAAGTATTTGACTAAACTGTTTAAAAATTCTTATCAGTATGTACCATTCAAATTAGTTATTAATAATATCATCGTGTCTTTTAATGTAACCTTGAAAAAAGGAAGTAAACAGGATGCATCCCATCATGTTCCTGTTCGTAGAAGTATTTTTTTGAAGAATGGCAGTTTAACATGTGCAACACCAACAGATTTCGTCAACCATTTAAAAATGAAAAACTTGAGTATTGAATTCAAAATAACACATTAGAGTGCACACAACGTTTATTAATTCCCTAAAGTTTTGAAACAACGTCATAAATAAATAAATAAAGTGCGAATTCTTTCGAAATGCGAAAAAAAAATAGATTGCAGAAAAGGTCGTATGGATTTATAACATGTCATACACCTAAAAATACCAAAATAAAATCCGTGGTGTATTTATTTTTGTTATGAACAGAGTTCAATCAGTCTATCTTTAGATACAACGTAACATTCAAATTAGATGACACATGCATTGAATATTGTTTTACAAAAAGCATTTCGAATAATATTCAGCGTTACAAATGCAACAATATTGAATAATATTTAAATACTACCTAATATTTATTTCATCAAACTATTCCATAATCTGGTTGAAAGTTTACCTTCAACTTTAGCTAGGGGTCAAGCATAGGAAATATGTTTATCAGCCTAAACTATTTTAAATAGTTTGCTTTATAATTAATTATATTTTAAAACGATTATTTGAATAAACAGATTCTTAAAAAAATATTAAATTGGTGTAAGGCACTCGTACATTTATTTCTTACAAGATAAAAAAACATAACAAGACGATCAAAAATTTTGAAACAACCTTGAATTAGAACAATAACTTAGTGGATCTACCAGATAACGAATAGTGAAATAACTTAATCCAGTTTTAACTAATTTTTTTTAATTAAATATTTATTTCTGTTCGCCTTAGAATTATTACTCAAAAATTTAAATCTAAAGAACGAAATCCATGTTTCAAAAGACAAACCTTGTATCTAACACGAATGTAATTAATGCATTTCCAAAAAGTATTTCAAAAAGTGGATATTAATAATTTGTAATTAAATAAAATCATTCGTCTTTAAAAATATAATTGGTATTAAAGCGTACGAATATCCAACCGACTTCAGTATTGAAGGTAATTGTCAGATTTCGAAAGACATCCTGTATGTGATCAATACCAGTTAAGGTTGGAGCGAAGAGAATAATCTTGGTTATTTTTTTTGCAGATTTTTAATTGACTCCATTGGAATTATCAAAATCTTATTAATGTTTGTAAATAAACTTTAAAAATAATTTAGACGAAACTGTGGTAGAGGTCTTCTCAACAAGGATTTTTAAGACCTTGGTTAAAAATAAATAAAAGATCAACGTGCCACCTACAGTTATAATCCGTTTGAGAAATTCTATTTGAAAACGGATATTCACTCGCCTACTGTGAGAATAATACAAACAATTAATTGATTAAATTATTTGGTTGCTTAAGATTGTGCATTGTTATTTATATCAAATATAATATATAAAAAGAGTAAGCAAAGTAGGTATATTCATCTCGAAATCGGATTGAAAAAGTCCAGAAAGCAGATTAGTCGAGGACAATAGAACGATTCTGAATTAAAAGTAAACGCGATATATGTGAACCAAATGTTTCGGTGGTCTTTGAACGCCGCAATGTTTTGACGTCATTCCGCCCCCATTATTTAGTTGCTAAGGCGGTTGTAAGTTAATAAAATGGACAATCAGAATCAGCCAAGGTCGTCACAAGGACCTGCGAGTAGAATATTTGTTATTATTATCATCGGCATTCCTAGCTACTGCGTGCCGCGAAGGCGACCTCTTCCACTTCAGATTTTCATCCTTGGAATCCCCTATCGTGTGACCACGACCGATGCCAGATTGCATCGATCGCAATCTGCAAAAGATTTTTCACGGAAACGTTTTTATTCTAAATAACGCCTTTTTACATTTCGTTTCTAATTCTTTTGCCACGGAAACGGACTTTTGTTAAAAGCGTATCATTACCAAACATAATTGTAAGACACAACGGAAATTATTCCTTTATCGACATGCTTAACTCAATAATTTATTTTCGTTAACCGTACAATTAGATATAAATTATTCATTTGCCGCAAACAGACTTAATCAGCTCTTAACATAAGCCGACGTTGCTATTTCGTGATGTATTAAACATACGCCGTCTAAAATACCGACACTTTGTAGTACAACTAGGGTTGTCTGGGAGACTCCCGGTATAGTATTAAATATCCCGACCTCTTCGCTTTTTCTAAATAAATTTATGTAAATAAATAGTTCACCAGAAAGAATTTTTCTTTTTATACAGTAACCGTCAAATAAGCCGGGCCCAATGGATTTCTTTATTATTAGTAGTATGCTGATTTTGGCATTGCTTAATACGTGACAGCATGTCAAACTAATATTAAATTGTCAAAGTAAAAACAACGTCCGAAAGTATATGTGCTAGAAATAAAGTTTGGGCATTACAGAATTTAATTTAAAAGATACAAGAAAAAGTCTTACATGGTAGTCAAATTATTAAAACAACATTAATATAAATTAAAGTTTAGGGTCGTGCCCACCTCGCTCGATATACAATATGATTCTTATATGACTCTTGGAACATTTTGCAGCATTATAGGTGTTATTTCAATGGACGCAGCGAGTTCGAAATTTGTTAGATAATGTGTTGCCCAGAAAATGTATTTCAAGATATTCCAAAACCTTTTGGCACCGAGGTCGCCTCATATAGCGCCGTGTAATTTCTTCCCGAAAAGTGAAATTTATAATGGACATTCATCAAGAGCTCTTCACGATAGAACGACATTATGTATACAGGGTGTTTCCGAAGATATATCAGAGCCGAAAAGGGGTGGTTGGGGACAATTAATGAAAGACATTTTCGAAAGAAACACATCAAATCGATCTAGTATGGAGAAATTAAAAAAATTCAATTTATTTCTCAAAAACTGTTTTGGAACCACTAGCTTTTTCCTATTTATAAAACAAGGGTAATTGAAACTTTTAAAATTATAAAGATCGCCAACGTTCTTTAATCTTGCAGGTTTTATTTATTGTTCGATAAGCTTTTATTATAAAGATAAACTTCTGCTCGGAAATTTATCCTTGAACTTCATTTCGACCTATAATTTTGATTACAAATGAAAGACGAACTAACCTACCGTATTTTTTACCACTTACATTTAAATAAGTAATAATTCATCTACAAAAAAAAGGCTAAAGAAAGCGGCGTGGCCCAAAGATTTGGTATGTGAACTAATGCGCTAGCGACCTGGGTTTAAAACCACGCTATAACTTTACACCTGTCTCCCTTACAAGGCAGGAGGTAACCAACAAGGGTAAAACTTCCCCAGCAAAATTTCCCCAATAACAACTTTTGTGTATTTGAAATACACTACGACACACGACAAAAAAGACAAGCGGGGAAATAGCCTACGCCCGGCTAAAGACACGGCCCTGAAGAAGAAAGGGTTAAAATTCGTATGCACAAATTCTAATTGAGTTTACGGAGTCAAATACCTATAAATGTTATTCAGAAAAGAGCGTAAGATTTGCTGACTTATTAAACGTGTGTAGCAAATATCGCTTTATTAATACAACGATTATAAAATATTCCCGTAGTCCCCCTTTTCTAATGTTGTCCTTGTCATACAAATATAAAAAAGCGAACACATAATCAAAGTTTGTCGCGCCTATTAAATAAAATAAAAACACAGGATATCGTTAGTATCATCTTACATGTATGAAGTCATTGTTTAATATTTCAGTTTTATATCGCGCAAACTAATGGATTGTTGTTTTATTTATTTTTTAAGAATAGGATTATTGAACTTGACCTTACATTTGTTCCTTATATGATTTAATATTGAGCTAGGTCAAAAATATTTGGACACGTTAATAGTCTTTATTACAACAAGTACGTTGAATACGTTTTGTCTGTACCGTATTTTTTACCACTTTCATTTATCAAAATGTAATACTAATCAAGTTCACAAAAGCAGATCATTAAACACGTTGCCGACATAAGTAACAATCAAATTTTTACGTGTACAAGTTTTATCGTACAACGTTATTAATACACAAAAAATAATATTACTTTTAACAGTACGTATGGAATTTAAATAAAGGCCGTTTTATACCGAAGTCCAAAAGGCGCATACTACCCTAGTGGTACTCTTTTGTGAGCGGCATCATTAAAGTATCACATATTAAATATATCCTTAAATAAAGTTTGCGAAGAAATACATTTTATTAGAGAGTGGAAAGCGTTCTATTAAAATGTACCTCCCAACGTATTCCTGTTATTAAAAATTCAAAATCTGCATTATTTTTAAAAGCGTACTTTCATTTATAAGGTCTAGAAACCACTTATCAGCTATTTATTAACAAGTCATTGGGGTTCATATTATTGTTTCCTTTATGATAACATAAACGAAACAATTCTTGTAATAGAATACTTATGCTTTATTTATGCTCTCTTGTTCTTGAACTTGAACTTACATTTGCTGAGATGTTATTTTACTTATTTTATATTGACATAGGTCAGAAATGAATATTTAATTTAGAATTTTAACAGGTTAACATATTTATTATAAGACGGTCATTTGGTTTTTCATAGAAATCACAAGTACGTTTTTATACTATTATTTGTCAGCAAAGCATAGTCTTTTTAGTATTTAAAATTATATTTTTTTAACGCTTTGGTTTTTATTCAAGTTTTCATTAACACAAAATACAAAATTTTATCTATTTCTTCTAATACGACATAAATTTTGTCAGATGTCCACTCGTACGAGGTGGTGACGTCAAATAACAATCAGAGCTTATTCTCCGGTAGCCAAATAATTGACCTTCAAGGGTGAAGCCAGCTGCCTGGAATGAATGCCGCCGCGAGATAATCTTAAAAAAGCGATATTAGCGATTTCTTAGCGTTTCTTAGATCATCAGCTATTAATGTATTTATCGTTGTTTTTTTTGTTACGGTATTTATGTTAGGCAATATTTGCCCCTTATTATTCTTGAACTCGAATTTAATTCTCTTTACACCGATTTAATATTTTAAATTTAACACGTTTAACACGTAAAAAACCGTTACTTTATAGGTTCTTAAGAGAAAAATAAGAAGTACGTTTAATTGCAATATTTATTCGTACATAACATCTTTTTTGATGCATTGGTTTTTATTCAAGTGCTTATTAAGAATTTTTTTTTTTAAATGAATACACTAAATGTTTTTATTATAAGGTGATTATGATAATAAAATTTAATACAGTTTGGAAAGTTGTCCAATGACAAAAACCACCCCCAAATTGTCTGTTTTTTACAACACTTACTGTCATAAGTCGTGTTTTACAATGATTAACAAAAGAATCGGAAGTCTCTTATTAAAAAGGAAAGAAGTGTTAAAGCTGATAAAAAGTGAAACTCGATATTTTAACTCAGGCACGTTTGTTTTAAAAATAAAAATAATTTATGAGCAATTTTATTTATGTGTGTATAATAACATGAATTGTTTTATTGTTTGAGGCCGTCAGATATGTTTTTTAATTAGCCAATTTAACGTTGTCATAAGTCAAAAAATCTGCGGTTCTCAAAATATGATCACAATTTTGATTTTGCTATAACTTTGTCAAATTAATGAATTTAAACATATTACTAAGTAGAAAGTCTTCCAAAAAATCCCTTCCACCACTCATTTCCGGCTCTGACAGCTATTCGTAAACACCCTGTATAGGTAATTTTTTTACCAAATTCCGAAATATGTCACTTTGCATTCTCGTAGTCCCCCTTTTCTAATGTTGTCCTTGTCATGCAAATATAAAAAAAGCGAACACATAATCAAAGTTTGTCGCGCCTATTAAATAAAATAAAAACACAGGATATCGTTAGTACCATCTTACATGTATGAAGTCATTGTTTAATATTTCGGTTTTTATCGCGCAAACTAATGGACTGTTTTGTTTATTTTTTAAGAATAGGATTATTGAACTTGACCTTAGATTTGTTCCTTATACGATTTAATATTGAGCTAGGTCAAAAATATTTGGACATGTTAATAGTCTTTATTACAACAAGTACGTTGAATACGTTTTGTCTGTACCGTATTTTTTACCACTTTCATTTATCAAAATGTAATACTAATGAAGTTCACAAATCAGATCATTAAACACGTTGCTGACATAAGTAACAATCAAATTTTTACGTGTACAAGTTTTATCGTACAACGTTATTAAAACACAAAAAATAACATTACTTTTAACAGTACGTATGGAATTCAAATAAAGGCCGTTTTATACCGAGGTCCAAACGGCGCATACTACCCTAGTGGTACTCTTTTGTGAGCGGCATCATTAAAGTATCACATATTAAATATGTCCTTAAATAAAGTTTGCGAAGAAATACATTTTATTAGGAAGTGAAAAGCGTTCTATTAAAATGTACCTCCCAACGTATTCCTGTTATTAAAAATTCAAAATCAGCATTATTTTTAAAAGCGTACTTTCATTTATTAAGTCTAGAAACCACTTATCAGCTATTTATTAACAAGTCATTGGGGTTCATATTATTGTTTTCTTTATGATACATTTTATGTTACATTGCATTCGATTTGAATGAAGTCATTGTTTAATATTTTGCTTTATATCTCGCAAACTAATGGATTAACTGTTTTATTTATTATTTAAGAATAGGATTGTTGAACTTAACCTTAGATTTGTTTATTATACGATTTAATATTGATCTAGGTCAAGAATATAGGTTTAATTAGAATTTAGACATGTTAACAGTCTTTATTACAACAAGAACGTTGAATACGTTTTGTTAGTACAGTATTATTTTTTTTAGGATTTGAAATTATATTTTTTAATTAAGTTTTGATTACACCTTAAAACACGTTTATTTGCAGACTTATGCAAATTATGAACATTTTAACTAGGTATCTTTTTCAATACGACATATAATTGACCTTCAAGGGTGAAAGCAAGCTACTTCTAGTGAATGCCACCGATATAAGATTAAAAATTTGAAATCAGCGATTTATAATGGCACGTTTCTTAGATCATCGTTGTTTTGTTTATTACTGCATTTATATTATAAGCATATTTGTCCTCTATTATTCTTGAACTGGAATTTAGTTGTTTTTTACACTGATTTAAAATGTATTTTTTGATGCGTTGGTTTTTATTCAAGTTTTCATTAAGAATTTTTTTTAAATGAATACACAAAATATTGTTTTTATTATAAGGTGATTATGATAATAAAATTTAATACAGTTTAGAAAGTTGTCTTGTGACGAAAACCACCCCCAAATTGTGTAATTTTTACAACACTTACTTTTATAAGTCGTGTTTTACAATGATTAACAAAAGAATCGGAAGTCTCTTTTTAAAAAGGAAAGAAGTGTTAAAGCTGATAAAGAATGAAACTCGATTTTTTAACTCAGGTACGTTTGTTTTAAAAATAAAAATAATTTATGAGCAATTCTATTTATGTGTGTATAATAACATGAATTGTTTTATTGTTTGAGGCCGTCGGATATGTTTCTTAATTAGCCAATTTAACGTTGTCATAGGTCAAAAAACCTGCGGTTCTCAAAATATGGTCTCAATTTTAATTTTGCTATAACTTTGTCAAATTAATGAATTTAGAAATATTACCAAATAGAAAGTCTTCCAAAAAATCCCCTCCGCCACCCATTTCCGGCTCTGACAACTATTCGTAAACACCCTGTATAGGTAATTTTTTTACCAAAATCCGAAATATGTCACTTTGCACTAGAATTACACATTTGGTCTGCACCATGATTGACAATAAACTGTTGTATGCTCACCACAACATATTAGCATTAATTAACAATACTATTAAGTTAAGCTATTCTTAAGTACCAAATCATTCCCTAAATTACACATTCATACATTCTCTTTTCTAAATCAATAACTTTCCCACAATCAGAATTCTCTAATTCTATAACTTTCCATAATTATCGTAATTACACCTTTTTCTATATATATTGTTTCCAAATCCCAAATACAGTTAGTTATAAAGTTAGATATACAGTTAGTCAAGTCTAGGTAGACAGTTAGTATAGTTTTAGTCAATATTTTAGTATAATCTATTAGGTTTGTGCAATTCCATATTTATAATAAAACTACTGCAAAAATACAGCGAAAATTAGTGTCAGAAGTGGGATTACAACAAAATTTGGTGACAGAAGTGGAATCGCTCCAACTCCAATACGTCAGAAGAAGACAGAAGACAACTCCGTTGTTAAGTTTGCACAAGGCCCAAAAACAACATTACGCAGTCAGTTGACATATTCTATATCAATTGTTTTATCTTGCTATTTCTATTTCCTTTACCATGTCTACCCCTCAAGGATCACCATTATCCTTACAAGGGACCCTTTTTAGTGGTCCGTGGCTTTACGCAACAAGACCTACACCATTCGATAGGGCATCAAAAACTACTCTAGAAACCATTTTCAAATTTTGCGAAATGATTCGGGGTATGACAAGACAAGCCCCAGAAGTTTGTGTTAATCTGTCAAAACTGGTGTCCCCTTTTGTACATTGCGAATTGCACTTTATATAATTAGATCCGATGGTCGAATGGAGAATGCCTTCGCTCTCGAACTTTTTGCATTTTGTTGCTCCGGGTTCGAATCCTATAGGGAGCAAAGAGATTTTTGCAATTTTTTTTGAAGGAGAATTGCTTATTGTTGGTTATACAATAATCGGACTTCTTTTTAGACCAAAAATAGATGTATACAGCGCACAATCCCCTGAAAATATGTAAACTAAATTTAAAAATTCCTAGTGGTAAAATATACATTCAATCAGGTTAAGAGGGTTGTATGAACAAAAGGTACACATAATAACATACCGTTGTTCTTAAAAAACACTGGTCAAAGTAGTCTTCAAAAAGACTGTTTTTACAAAACTGAATTAATTACAGCAATAATAGAATAAAAAAGCACTTCGTCCACACACTGCAAATCATTTTGGCAGTATGTGTACTTATTGGTAATACAATCCTGTTAACTTGTTTGTAGGTACATTAATAAATTTTTAAAAATAATTTTAAAGTTTACATATTTTCGCGAGATTTTTTGCCGTATATACCTATTTTTTTGAGAAAAATACCTCCAATCGTTGTATAAACGACAATAAACAATTCTCCTTCAAAAAAAATTGCAAAAATCTCTTTGCTCCCTATAGGATTCGAACCCGGGGCGACAAAATGCAAAAAGTTCGAGAGCGAATGCATTCTCCATTCGACCATCGAATCTAATTATATAGATGCAATTCGCAATGTCAAAAGGGGACACCAGTTTTACAGATTAACACAAACTTTGAGGCTTGTTTGATGTACACGAATCATTTCGCAAATTTTGAAAATGGTAAGTAGTTTTGATGCCCAATCAATTTAGTCTCATTGTAAGCAGGACCAAAAATCCGTGTTAGTTATATCAAAATTGATCACAGAAACTTTTGATGGTGACAGTTCCAAGTTACGAAATTTTATAAAACAAGTGGACAGTGTTCTCGAGTTGCCAACGGAAGATCAAATTCTTCCTCTTTTACTATTTGTTAAGACAAAAATTACCGGTAGGGCTAAAAATCAAATTAATATCAACTGCAATTTAATGACTTGGGAAGAAATTTCACAACTATTAATAAATTTATATCAAGATAGGAAAAGTTTAGATCAATTATTAGAAGAATTAAATAATGCTAAACAAGGTCTAAATCAAGATATCACATCATAGTACGAAATGATTGAAGACATTACTTCAAAAGTACTCGGTCAGATTCATTCTACAGAACAAAATCAAAATTTATTATTGGGAAGAGTTAGTATGATAACAGATATTACAAAAAATCGATTTATATTTCACTCAAAACCTCAAATTTCCTAAATGTTAAGACACAAAGAATTTAATAGTATAAACAAAGCGTTTTCGATCGCAAGGCAGGAAGAACAAATTTTGAAAAATTCGAACTTTTGCCAATCCAAAAAGTAATGTAAAAATTTGCAGATATTGCAAAAATGTAGGGCACAATATCGATGAATGCCGAAAAAGGCAATATAACGAAACACAACAATTTCGTCCTAATTTTAATTTAAACAAAAATAACTATAACCAAAAACCACATAATTCTAAGTCTAGCTTTTATACAAAATCAAATAATAATTCTAATTATTATTCTAATTCTAATTCCAATTCTAATTCTAATGCACGTGTTAGATTTCACGATCATTACAATTCAAATTCAAATCGAACACATCCTAATTTTAATCGTAGAATTAATACAAATCTTAACTCTAATTCCTACTCCAATTCTAGTTTAAACCACAATTCTAATTTTAATTGTACACACGACCTTAATCAAACAAACGACAAACCTTCTCATCCAAACCAAAATCCACAACCTATAGACTATCAACATTCAATTAATGAACCATCCACATCAGGAGATTCTCAGTGCAGATTCTGCATTACAACGTTTTTGTAACACAAATATTTATCATTCTAATAATGACCTCACGTACATTCTCTTTTATTCAAATTCATCCAAATCACAGGACAAGACTCTTAAATTACTTCTAGATACAGGTGCTTCTATATCAATCATAAAATCAGATAGTTTAAAAGACCACACGATAACTAACCCAAACAAAATTATTCTAAGCGGAATATCAAAAGACTCGCCAGTAGAAACGATAGGACAGACGAAGATTACATTGCAAATCCATGAATATGCATTCAATAGTACATTCCAATTAGTAGATACTCCCACAAATATACCTTTCGATGGTCTTCTAGGCAACGACTTTATAAATACCCAACATCCCAGAATTGATTACAATAACAATACCATGACAATTAACTCAGTACCATTTCCTATTCCAATTCATCGTAACACACCTCAATGTTCAATTTTTAAAATTACCTTAAACCCTAGATCAGAAACTGTCATCCCAATAAAAATAAAAAATTCTCATAATATCGAAGAAGGAATCATTTCTTCACAAGAATTATGTAAATCAATCCGGATTCCAAATGCAATTGTGAAAATCCAAAAATCAGAGCATTCATTTTCAACTGCAATTAACACATCAAATGTCCTACAAATAATTCCAATTCCAACACTTGATGTCAATCCCTTACCAGAACAAAATTTTCTATCTTTTGAAAAAGCTGATATATCGTTCGCTGAAACTCGATCGGAATCATTACATAACAACCTTCGGTTAGATCATTTGAATAAAGAAGAGAAAATTTCTATCTTCGAGATATGTTCTAATTTTAATGACATTTTTCATTTACCAAATGATAAATTATCTTATACTAACGCTTTAAGTCACAACATTCCAACTACGGATGACCAACCCATATCTACCAAAATTTATCGATATCCAGAAATCCACAAAAACAAAGTAAATAAACAAATTAGGAAAATGTTAAAACAAGATATCATTAAACCTTCAAACAGCCCTTATTTTAGTCCCCTTTGGGTAGTACCCAAGAAAACGGACGCATCCGGCGAACGTAAATGGCGTATCGTCATTGATTATAGGAAACTAAACGAAAAAACAGTCGGAGATGCAAACCTTCTACCTAATATTGAAGAGATATTAGATCAGTTAGGGCACGCACAATATTTTAGCACGTTAGATTTGGCTAGTGGTTTTCATCAAATTCTGATGAATCCATCTGATGCTACAAAGACGGCTTTTTCTACCCCACAAGGTCATTACGAATTTACAAGAATGCCATTTGGGTTAAAAAATGCTCCAGCTACTTTCCAAAGACTTATGAACAATGTTTTAGTAGGATTAACTAACAATCAATGTTTTGTCTATTTAGATGACATAGTAATTTACGGATCATCTTTAAACAATCACAATCAAAAACTTATAAATGTATTTTCTAGACTTCGTTTAAACAATTTGAAACTACAGCCAGATAAATGCGAATATTTAAAGAAAAGTTGTGAATACCTAGGTCACGTCATTTCCGATGAAGGAGTTCTTCCAAATCCAAAGAAAATCGAATGTATAAAAAACCTGTCGCGCCCCGAGAATCACAAACAAGTGAAAATATTCCTCGAGATGGTAGGATATTATAGAAAATTTATTCATAATTTTGCAACTATAGCTAAACCTCTAACACAACTACTAAGAAAAGACACTCCATTTTTATGGTCAGAATGTCAACAACGTGCATTTTGTAATTTAAAAGATCAACTCGTGCAAAAACCCCTATTACAGTACCCCGATTTTAAGAAAATGTTTATTTTAACCACTGACGTATCAAACGTAGGTGTAGGCGGTGTATTGTCACAATCTCATAACAATAAAGACTTACCAATAGCATTTTATTCCAGGACTCTGAATAAATCAGAACAAAATTACTCTACGACAGAAAAAGAACTTTTGGCAATTATAAATTCTATAGAAAATTTTAGGCCATATTTATATGGTAGGAAATTCATTATATATACTGACCATCGACCACTGCAATGGTTATTTAGCTGTCAAAACCCATGTTCTAAGCTGGTACGATGGAGATTAAGACTTAGCGAATACGAGTACGAAATAAAATACAAACCCGGCAGAGTAAATTCTAACGCAGACGGATTATCTAGATTATTGCCAAAAAATGCAGAATCAGTAAATGCATTCACTAATACAGAAGACAAATACCACCAATTTATTAAATATCATTACGAAAATCAAGAAATTATCACGTATGACAACGAAAACTGTTCTATTTATAAAATTAAACAACCAACTGTCATTATTTGGTCCGTTGATTTAAACGAAGAAAATCCATATTTTCACTATATCAGAGAATTATTTGATATATCCGAATTAAATCCATTATTTAATGGTATCTCTAAATTACAAAATAAACATCAAACTGTTTATCTTATACACCCCTTAAGTCGTCACTTTGATAAATTAGAGTATAAAAATTTATTTGAATCATTAACAAATTTTAAAGAACAAACAAAATTTGACGAATTTATTTTTGTACCCCCTACAAAATACCCAAATATAAAAACACCCATACTATTTGAAATGCTAAAATTTATATTTCCACGCGTTAAAATCAAAATCTTTAATACAAACAAAATCATTCCAAAAAATCAAAACGAGATTAAACAGATACTGTCGGAAAACCACGATAGCAAACTCTCCGGTCATTCAGGTTACAATAGAACCTATGACAAGGTTAAAAATAAATACTCTTGGCCTAATATGAAAAATGACATAAGAAACTACATAAGAAACTGTGTTCAATGTCAACTAAATAAAACAAATTTTAAACCAACCAAGCAACCCATGGAAATAACATCCACATCTAACCAACCATTCGAAAGACTAGCTCTCGATATAGTCGGACCATTACCTCTTACTGAATTAGGAAATAGATTCATCCTAACTGCTCAAGATGACCTAACAAAATTTAGTCTAGCGGAACCTCTACCAAATCATGAATCCTTAACGATTGCAAAAACATTGTCTAAATTTATTACTTATTTCGGTATTCCAAACACTATATTGACCGATCAAGGTACAGATTTTATGTCTAACCTAATTAATGATTTAACAAATTTATTTAAAACTAAGCATATTTCATCATCACCTTATAGACCTCAAACTAACGGAGCACTTGAACGTTCACACCTAACTCTTAAAGACTATTTAAAACATTATATTAAACCTGATCAATCGGACTGGGATGAGTACATCTCATTCGCTATGTTCAGCTATAACACTGCAGTCCATAAGTCTACTAAATTTACTCCCTATGAGTTATTATTTGGTCATAAAGCATATTTGCCATCTTCAATTACCCAAGACCCCAAATTTCATTACACGTACGACGATTATGTCAGATCAATCCAAAATAAACTAAATATATCGTTCAAAATTGCTAGAGATAACATAATAACAGCCAAAGAAAAAAGTAAACTAAGATATGATCAAAAGACCAATTCCCAAACATTTAAAGAAGGAGACTTAGTTCTAATTTACAACAATCAAAACAAGATAAATGTATCAAAGAAATTAGCCCCAACATTTATTGGACCTTACAAAATTATTAAAATACTATCAAAAAACACTGTAGAATTACAAATAGGAAAACGCATACAAAAATACCACACAAATCTACTAAAACAATTTGTTTCAGATGACACTATTTAATATCTTACTTCCTATTATTTTCTACTTCCCAATGCTAAATTCATCCAAATCCTACAGTATAACCCCTCTAAATAATCAAGGTGGCATATTTTATAATGACTTAGGCATTGCACAATTAACAACTTCCAAATTAACCTTACTTACTTTTGTCAATATCACCTACCTTCATTCATCACACGAGATTTTACATAACTACTTCTATAAATCAACTTCATTATGTAATCTATTATTAAAAGAAACATCTAGATTAAGTCACACTCACTTTTATTGCGAACAAACTTTAAAAATAGTCAAGGAATTGCTCTTTGAAATTAAACAAAAAAACGAAGTACTAGAACACATCACAGGAGGAGATTTAAAGATTAGAAAAAAAAGAGGATTAATTAATGGAGTATCATATGCTTTAAATTGGTTATTTGGCACTCCCGATTCGGAAGATGCAAAATTTTATACTGACAGTATTAACTCTCTCCTAAACGATAACAAGCAAACGCAGACACTATTGAAGTCGCAAATTCAAATAATATCTAGTACAATCAAAAATTTTAATAATTCAGTTATCTCTTTAAAAGAAAATGAAAGTAAAATGAATAATAATATAAAAGAAAGTAACGAATTTATGAAACGAACTACATCATCAATCGATAATTCCAATTTGCAAAATCTAGTAACTGAACAAATGTTGACACTTTCCTCTTTTGCAAATAAAATCTCAAGTGATTACGATAACTATATCGATGCCATTAACTTAGGAAAACACGGGATAATAAAACCACAAATTATCACACCTAACAGGGAACCTTTTAAGCTTAAGTTGGCTTTCCGTAATAAGACCTACACTATTCGATAGCCCTTCATAAACTATCCTAGAAACCATTTTCAATTTTCCCAAAATGACACCTGTCACGGTGTAGCACGCGATTTCATTTAACATGTAAAATTCGGAAAACTGGACAACCGCACTATAAGCAATGGATTGCGGCAATGAAAATGTTTAATCAGGGTATATAGGGTAAATATGCCCGTTCTCGTCCAGTCAGTAATAAAACACGACTTGTAAAACAAACTTGTGAGGCGCTATTTGCCTAGTTACAGTCATATTTATGTTAGTATTAATTATAATACTTCAACTTCCTGTTGTGACTTTCTGTTATAAATCTAGACCCCACGGCCGAAAACGGAACTGTTTTTATCTGGCCGACAACCGGCGAACTTACCCTATAGCTTTTTTAGACGCGCAAATGAGTTTCCAACGTGATATAAACGACAAAAAACAATAATTTCACACAAATAATTTCAAAAATCGTGTTGTTCCTCGGGGGAGTCGAACCAGAGAAAGCAAAAAAATCAAAAAAATTGTGAGCAGATGCACTCGGTCATACGAGTACATTTTCATTGCCGCAATCCATTGCTTACAATGCGGTTGTCCAGTTTTCCGAATTTTACATGTTAAATGAAATCGCGTGCTAGACCGTGACAAGTGTCATTTTGGGAAAATTGAAAACGGTTTCTAGGATAGTTTTTGAAGGGCTATCGAATAGTGTAGGTTTTGTTACGAGAAGCCAACTTAAGATTAAAAGATTCCCTTTAAGGGGGCGATCCGAGAAAAATGGGTTGCCTAATATCGATAAAAATTTAGATGTTTTGTATTTCGATTACCATTTCTAATTAACAATATAAAATGTTGTAAAAAAAATTTAATAGGCCAATAAAGGATTGGACTAGAAGATATTATAGTTCATTTTGCACAAAATTGTAATGTAAATCTAAAAAAAAATAGCAAACCTACTTAAATTACAATGTTTTAAGGGGCAAAAAAGATAATAGTTTAGGCTGTAATTGTGCAAAAACTAAGCAATTTTATCAAATTTGAAATGTAATATGCTCTAGAGGCATCTTTTATGTATACATTATTAAAAAATTATGTTTCAAAAGTGTCTAATAACAATTTGGTAATAGAAACGCCGAGGCACTGTTCATGATCTCTCTTGATAGGGTTATGTTGAAATTTTTATTGCGGTTCGTTGTCTTCGCTAACCAAAACTTTGACTCTTATGCGTTAGATGGTAATAGCGCTGAACAGTTATATTTGAAAATTTTTGTTTACCATTCAAGTGCTGGAAATTGCGACACCACATGTTTGACTAATGAGAATTACTTCTGTTATTTTCATTGACGAAAAAGCGATAGGTGTATTTATTATTTCTGAAAATGTAATTATGTTTCTTGCATATGTCCTGTTCTTAAGTAATGGCTTTAAATTGGCCAAATCAGGTAAAAGAAATTTCTTAGATCTTGAGCCTGATGAAGAAAAATATAGATTTCAAGGAGTTGCTTTATATCCTCAAGTTGTGGGGTAATGGCGCCTTGGGATGGCGTTATTACATCAGAAAAAAGACTATAATAATTAAAAATTACACTCAGAATTTATTTTAGGGTCTGTAATGATTACAAACATTTGTATGGTTTTTATATAAGAAATCGTTTAGGACTAGTAAGGATTGCATAATAGCGCTATTCCTTGCGGTGTTGCCCCGCGGACCAGATGTTTTTCAGGTACGCTGAACGCAGATCGATAAAAATCGTAACAACGTAATGGTGTAATAATATCAATGCATTCATTACTCAATATATTTTATGAAAATATAAATCACTCCCTACAAAATATTAAACCATTTCATTCTAGTGCCTGATGTTAGAAATGTTGTGTATTGCATATTTCTAATTACGATTAGACAGAGTGTTATACACAGGATCGATCGATATTGAACTATAAATGCAACTTGTTCTTATTCTGTTAATATTTAAAAAATAATTTTCACACCTTTCAACTCAATATTATAATAACAATTTTTAATATTAGTTATTTTACATTTATAATAAGTTAAATGATTTTAATGAAACTTTTGTGCGTAACGTTTCCAATACTAAAATTACTGCAAATTTTAATTATTTATAAAGATAAACATTTTGAATAATAGCCAGCATAAAAAAAATATATGTATTAGGGTGCTTCGTTTTTAAACAATTATTTTGCGATCCGCAGACAAAATATTGTTTTAGAACAGAAAAAGAAATTTTCTCCAATTTTCAATCTTTAATTTTAATTCTAAGTGGTCGCCAATTAATTTTAAAATTTTTACATGCATTTAACACGTGAATTTATATATCTGTATCTGTCCTGCATTTTATAGAATTATCTTGTTCTTTGCGGAAATTTGTAAAAAAAATATAAATTTTTAAAAGTGCCCACCGTAGAGCCCAAGTTGTAAAGTGATTAGGTTATAAGATAAATACATTCCAACGTATAAACATTTAAAATATTTTTGTATTATCGTGTTAAAAATTTCATATTAAATTTTCAAATAACCGTTTATTTATTATTTTTTCACAACTATTGACTGCAGACTTTTTTTGTAAAAAATTTAATTTCCTCCAAAATTGCCATTTATCTTTTTGCTATAAGTTTAGCCGTTTATGAAAAAAATGCCGTGAAACCATTCAAGTGACAGATCCAACTATGGAGCACTTTTAAAGATTGTTATTTTTCCTACAATTTTTCATAAAGAACACGACAATTACCTAAAATGCAGCAGATATATAGATAATTGAAAAAAAATTGTAAATTCACATATTAAATAAATGTGAAAATTTGACAATTAACTAATAACCAATTAAAATTAAAGATTGAAATTATGTGAAAATTTATTTTTTTGTTTAAAACAATATTTTCTCAATGGACCATAAATTAAAAAAAAATCGTTTAAAAACGAAGCACCCTATTATAGATGTTATACAAAACAATGTTTTTAAACCTCAGGGGGGCCACCAAAAGGTATGGTAGGGATCACAATCTTCCAAAAAATAAAGCACGTATACAAATAGACTTTGATAAACGTTATAGTATGTTGTAAAGTGGTTGTAGGTTTTTGATTTTATTTTTTTAGAGCTAAAGATCATCCGTTTTTAAAAAAATATAATTTTGGATTTTTGATAAATCAACGAGTTTTACACAAAAAAATTAATAAAACGTAAAACAGCCCAACATCGAAGCTTTCGTCCGTTTTTCAAAATAATGATAATTGTATTAATCAAACGGCAAAGCTTGTGAAATTATCGTAGATTTTATTTTTTTGATATTAATTTTTATTAAATGGCTATCAAGCAATTGAAGTATGCCGATTTTGGTAAACATTTTCTGGCAGCACACATAGATAATAAAATAAAATAAATTTCGTTATCATCTGTTCCAAAATTGTCAAGCCTTGCAAAAATATGCCCTTTTAAGAAAATATTTATTAAAGGTATGCAATTTAAATAGGTATTCACTTTGTATTCCCCATCATTTCCAATTGTTCTAGAATTTGAAAACCATGTTTAGTATTTCCAAAATTTAACTTTTTTCGTTCTTACCCCCTTATCACGGTGTATATTTTTACCACAAAATACTCTTCTGCGCTTAAAATTTTGTTCGTTATTTTTTAACCATAATTATAAATAATTTCGATATATAAAACGATTTCAAAATTTATATAGAAATTTTTTTTTTATTAAATACAGGGTGTTTACGAATAGTTGTCAGAGCCGGAAATGGGTGGTGGAGGGGATTTTTTGGAAGACTTTCTACTTGGTAATATTTCTAAATTCATTGATTTGACAAAGTTATAGCAAAATCAAAATTGAGACCATATTTTGAGAACCGCAGGTTTTTTGACCTATGACAACGTTAAATTGGCTAATTAAGAAACATATCCGACGGCTTCAAACGATAAAACAATTCATGTTATTATACACACATAAAATGAATTGCTCATAAATTATTTTTATTTTTAAAACAAACGTGCCTGAGTTCAAATATCGAGTTTCAATCTTTATCAGCTTTAACACTTCTTTCCTTTTTAAAAGAGACTTCCGATGCTTTTGTGAATCATTGTAAAATACGACTTATGAAAGTAAGTGTTGTAAAATCAAACAATTTGGGGTGGTTTTCGTGACAAGACAACTTTACAAATTGTATTAAATTTTATTATCATAATCACCTTATAATAAAAACATTTTGTCTATTCATTTAAAAAAATTTTTAATGAGCACTTGAATAAAAAACCCAAAGCATCAAAAAGATGTTATTTACATAAAAGAATTTATACTGTACGAATAAATAATGCAATTAAACGTACTTCTTATTTTTTCGTAAGTATCAAGTAACCGTTATTTTTACGTGTTAAACGTGTTAAATTTAAAATATTAAATCGGTGTAAAACAATTAATTTCAAGTTCAAGAATAATAGGGGACAAAAATTGCCTATCACAAATACCGTAACAAAAAAAACAACGATAAATACATAAATAGCTGATGATCTAAGAAACGTGCAATAATTAATCGCTGATATCGCTGTTTTAAGATTATCTCGCGGCGGCATTTATTACAAGCACCTCGCTTCACCCTTGAAGGTCAATTATTTGTCTACCGGAGAATAAGCTCTGATTGTTATTTGACGTCACCAACTCGTACGAGTGGACATCTGACAAAATTTATGTCGTATTGGAAAAAATAGTTAAAATGTTCGAAATCACATCAAACGTATTTTTAACGATTATTAAATAAATGATTTATTGTGTATACAATTTTTTATGTTGTGTTAATAAAAACTTAAATGTAAACCAAAGCGTTAAAAAAATATAATTTCGAATACTTAAAAAAGTATGATTTGCTGACAAATAGTAGTATAAAAACGTACTTGTGATTTCTATGAAGAACCAAATGACCGTCTTATAATAAAAAATCTAACGTGTTAAAATTCTAAATTAAATATTTATTTCTGACCTATGTTAATATAAAATAAGTAAAAGAACAACTCAGCAAATGTAAGTTCAAGTTCAAGAACAAGAGAGCATAAATAAAGCATAAGTATTTTATTACAAGAATTATTTCGTTTATGTTATCATAAAGGAAACAATAATATGAACCCCAATGACTTGTTAATAAATAGCTGATAAGTGGTTTCTAGACTTAATAAATGAAAGTGCGCTTTTAACAATGATGCTGATTTTGAATTTTTAATAACAGGAATACGTTGGGAGGTACATTTTAATAGAACGCTTTCCACTCTCTAATAAAATGTATTTCTTCGCAAACTTTATTTAAGGACATATTTAATATGGGATACTTTAATGATGCCGCTCACAAAAGAGTACCACTAGGGTAGTATGCGCCGTTTGGACCTCGGTATAAAACGGCCTTTATTTGAATTCCATACGTACTGTTAAAAGTAATATTATTTTTTGTGTATTAATAACGTTGTACGATAAAACTTGTATACGTAAAAATTTGATTGTTACTTATGCCGGCAACGTGTTTAATGTATGATTTGTGAACTTCATTAGTATTACATTTTGATAAATGAAAGTGGTGAAAAATACGGTACAGACAAAACGTATTCAACGTACTTGTTGTAATAAAGACTATTAACGTGTCCAAATATTTTTGACCTAGCTCAATATTAAATCGTATAAGGAACAAATCTAAGGTCAAGTTCAATAATCCTATTCTTAAAAAATAAATAAAACAACAGTCCATTATTTGGCCGACATAAAACCGAAATATTAAACAATGACTTCATACATGTAAGATGATACTAACGATATCCTGTGTTTTTATTTTATTTAATAGGCGCGACAAACTTTGATTATGTGTTCGCTTTTTATATTTGCATGACAAGGACAACATTAGAAAAGGGGACTACGAGAATATTTTATAATCGTTGTATTAATAAAGCGATATTTGCTACACACGTTTTTTAAGTCAGCAAATCTTACGCTCTTTTCTGAATAACATTTATAGGTATTTGAATCCGTAAACTCAATTAAAATTTGTGCATACGAATTTTAACCCATTCTTCTTCAGGGCCGTGTCTTTAGCCGGGCGTAGGCTATTTCCCCGCTTGTCTCTTTTGTCGTGTGTCGTAGTGTATTTCAAAGACACAAAAGTTGTTATTGGAGAAATTTTCCTGGGGAAGTTTTACTCTTGTTGGTTACCTCCTGCCTTGTAAAGGAGACAGGTGTAAAGTTATAGCGTGGGTTTAAACTCAGGTCGCTAGCGCATTAGTTCATATACCAAACCTTTGGGACACGGCGCTTTCAATAGCCCTTTTTTGTAGATGAATTATTACTTATTTAAATGTAAGTGGTAAAAAATACGGTAGGTTAGTTCGTCTTTCATTTGTAATCAAAATTATAGGTCGAAATGAAGTTCAAGGATAAATTTCCGAGCAGAAGTTTATCTTTATAATAAAAGCTTATCGAACAATAAATAAAACCTGCAAGATTAAAGAACGTGGGCGATCTTTATAATTTTAAAAGTTTCAATTACCCTTGTTTTATAAATAGGAAAAAGCTAGTGGTTCCAAAACAGTTTTTGGGAAAAAAATTGAATTTTTTCAATTTCTCTATACTAGATCGATTTGATGTGTTTCTTTCGAAAATGTCTTTCATTAATTGTCCCCAACCACCCCTTTTCGGCTCTGATATATCTTCCGAAACACCCTGTATAATTGGACTAAAAAACATTAGTATCAAAGTATTTTCAACATTTATTTATGATAAAATTATATAAAATGAGAACTATATTTAAAAATAATAAACATATCATCAGAACAAATAAAAAGAAATCCAGAAAATTAATCATTAACGCCCTTCTGCAATACTATAATTATTATTTTTTCATTTTAAAGAAAAAGTAAAAAGTATTTTACAATTTTATACACATATTTATGTTACTTTGTAATATTTGTAATATTAATAAAACAATTCGCATTAATTAAGATTCATAACATAATAAATATGTGTTCTTAAATTTAAACTGGTTTTTGAATTGCGCGCCGACGCTTACTTTGCGCTTTCCGCCAAACCTAACAATCGAAATCGCATGAAAATTCTCTGAATATGTATAACATTTGAAATAATATTGGAAGTAATCAACTGTTTCCTATACCAAACTACATGTCGAAAATAGACGAAAGTATGCGAGTTTGACCGATAAAACGAGATATGCAGCAACTTATGTATTTTCAACGTTTTTCAAAACATCGTAAAAATCGATATCTTGCATCTCTATACAACTATCGTATTCAAGGCCCCGTGTTTGTCTAAAACTTCTGACAAGCGGGAGAGCCACCTAGAAACCAAAAGATATTTTTTGAGAGACTTAACTTAGCACTAAACCGCGCTGTAGTAATTCATTATTTCACTGCATCATGTTAAAATCGCTAATGTTTTGGATCGCCCCCTTAAGATACTTTTCGAAGAACTACAAAACTATAAAGGAAAATTTGATCTGCCTATTGCACTTGATTACAGTCATGTTCATTTATTATATAAATTAATCAGCCTACAAGTTTTTATTCACGACAATCTTATTGTATTTGCTTTAAAGTTGCCATTGGTAGAAACAATTTCATTTACTATATATAACCTAATCCCTCTGCCAATCGAACAACTTAACTCTTCTATTTTTACCTATATCCAACCAACAAAGACTTATTTACTTTTGTCTCAATCCAAAATGTTCCATTCCTTCTTGCAAGATATTAACAGTTGCATCAACAGTTGTATCAACATTACATTTGCGCCAACATTCATACAATCAAGAGATCGGATGAGCGATCTTGCGAAATTCAACTTTTTCTACCACACGTTACCACAATCCCAGAAGATTGCAACACGAAAATGATAAAAGCCAAGATTGAAACTTGGCACCACCTCAAAAACAACCAATGGATATACGTGCTTCACCAACCAACATCCCTAACTCTTCTATGTAATGAAACTCATATAGAAAACATAATACTCCATCAAACTGGACTAATACAATTGGAAAACCACTGCAAAGGTTACACGGACTATTACGTCCTAGAAACCAATTTCAAACACGATCGACCACTAAAACATTATGTCCCTAACATCAAAATCATCGACGACGACTGTTGCAAGATAGAAGACGGTTATAACACGTTCGTTTAAATTTTGTATTTTTCATTAGATTTTTCTATTTTTTTGACATTCGGGGCTGCGAAACAGCCCAGCGGTATTTATTGATGCTCGGGCTTTATAACCCTATTTTTACAGATATTTCGATTGTTTTGAACACGTTCGTTTAAATTTTGTATTTTTTATTCGATTATTGTAATTTTTTGACATTCGGGGCTGCATAGCAGCCCAGCGATATTTATCGATGCTCCGGCTTTAAAACGCTATTTTTACACATAGTTCGTTTGTTCTGGACACGTTCGTTTAAATTTTGTATTTTTCATTAGATTTTTCTATTTTTTTGACATTAGGGGCTGCGAAACAGCCTAGCGGTATTTATTGATGCTCGGGCTTTATAACCCTATTTTTACAGATAATTTGTTTGTTTTGGACACGTTCGTTTAAATTTTGTATTTTTCATTCGATTGTTCTAATTTTTTGACATTCGGGGCTGCAAAGCAGCCCAGCGGTATTTATCGATGCTCGGGCTTTATAACCCTATTTGTACAGATATTTCGATTGTTTTGGACACGTTCGTTTAAATGTTGTACTTTTCATTCGATTGTTGTAATTTTTTGACATTTGGGGCTGCAAAGCAGCTCAGCGATATTTATCAATGCTCCGGCTTTAAAGCGCTATTTTTACAGATAGTTCGTTTGTTTTGGACACGTTCGTTAAAATTTTGTATTTTTCATTCGATTGTTCTAATTTTTGGACATTCGGGGCTGCGAAGCAGCTCAGCGATATTTATCGATGCTCCGGCTTTACAACGCTATTTTTACAGATAGTTTGTTTGTTTTGGACACGTTTGCTTAAATTTTGTATTTTTCATTCGGGTGTTCTAATTTTTGACATTCGGGGCTGCGAAGCAGCCCAGCCATATAGGTATATCGATGCTCCGGCTTTAAAATGCTATTTTTACAAATAGTTTGTTTGTTTTGCACACATTCGTTTAAATTTTGTATTTTTCATTCGATTGTTTCATTTTTTTGCAACTATTGCATTTGTTTTGGACACGTTCGTTAAATTTTGTATTTTTTATTTGATTTTGATAATTTTTTACGTTTCGCGTTGAATAACTACGCAACTATTTTTTTAATGCTTAGACTTTATAACGCTTTTTTGCAACTCTTGCATTTGTTTTAGACACGTTCGTTTAAATTTTGTATTTTTCATTCAATTCTTTTAATTTTTTAACATTTGGGGCTGCTAAGCAGCCCAGTGATATTTATCGATCCTCCGGCTTTAAAATGCTATTTTTGCAAGTAGTTTGTTTGTTTTAGACACGTTTGTTTAAATTTTGTATTTTTCATTCGATTGTTCTAATTTTTTGGCATTACAACCTATTAAACTTACTAATGTTGACCTACACGAGCTTCGTTATGCTAATAACAAATTAAACGAGTTTGACGAAATCATAACGGAACAACTAAAGAAACCATCAATAACATCTCAATCTTCCTGGTTTACCACCACCACAACAGTTATCAGCTCCATTGTTCTACTAGTGCTAATCGTAAATTTAAGCAAGTGGTGCGGATTTTTCAACGTCATAGCCAAACTCTGCTGTTTCACCCGCAACCCAAGGAATAATGAGATCATCCCACCAGTTATAAAGAATATTATTTCTAGAAGAACCGAACCAACCTCAACTTCAGCTTCAGTTCCAGAAGAAGTCATACCACTCCAGGAGGAACCTCGCAACCATTACAACTTGAGACCACACCCTGGAAGAAAAAGTACAACTCCATTATAATTTCGGACACCGTCCTCAATCTTAAGGAGAGAGGTGTTGTATGCTCACCACAACATATTAGCATTAATTAACAATACTATTAAGTTAAGCTATTCTTAAGTACCAAATCATTCCCTAAATTACACATTCCTACATTCTCTTTTCTAAATCAATAACTTTCCCACAATCAGAATTCCCTAATTCTATAACTTTCCATAATTATCCTAATTACACTTTTTTCTATATACAGTACACACCGCTTAATGTGATCACGGTTAATGTTATCAACCTGTTAGTGTGATCTAACTGGTTTGGAACCAACCGACACAATACAAGAGCATTTCTACGCTGGTGTCTTTCGCTTAATGTTATCAGCCGGTTAATGTGATCATTTTATCTCGGTCCCAAAGTGATCACATTAAGCGGCGTCTACTGTATATTGTTTCCAAATCCCAAATACAGTTAGTTATAAAGTTAGATATACAGTTAGTCAAGTCTAGGTAGACAGTTAGTATAGTTTTAGTCAATATTTTAGTATAATCTATTAGGTTTGTGCAATTCCATATTTATAATAAAACTACTGCAAAAATACAGCGAAAATTAGTGTCAGAAGTGGGATTACAACAAAACACTTAACTTATAACTTTTTGTAATTAAAAATAACAAAACCATATTTTAACCACGGATCAAAATTTTAAGTTTTATAACTTTTCATCCTCAATACGATTTCGATGAAAACTTTTTTTGAGAATGAGAGAACGTCAATTAAAAAACAAGCGCTATAACTATTCTGAAAGTCAAAGTCTAGCTATATTATTTAAATGAAGATATGTGAAGATTTGGAATACCGTGGAATTGTTTTGAAAACATAGGGTAATTTTCTGCAATAAATCTCTAAAATTTTTTCAATTCTTCAGCTAACACTTCAACACAATTATTTTAGAGCTGTTTATATTAGCTGTGTTATAAGTTGAAAACGGTGCGTGCAACATGCTGAACTTCCCTTGTTACAGGGGACAGTACCTCAGACTTTGCACGCTGGCGGTAGATAAGTTAGAGAAGCCTTTGTCAATACAACTCAGTTAATCAACTTTGGCGCCTGAGAAAAGTCTCAAACTCGATGTCTTTCAAAATATTTGCAAAAACTATTGTTAGTAGGTAATTACCAATACAAAAGCGTTTCTTAGTTTTAGTTTTTGAAATAAGAACATAAACTTATTTTAAAATATATCTATCAGTTTCGTAAACCGTTAGCATATCTTATTTTTGTCCCCTCCTTGCTTCAGTTATGTGAAATGTTTATTATATATAAATAAATTATTTATGTTCATTGTGTTACAGACGGGAAAATAAACTTTTCTGACCTTCAAAAGGTTGTTATCTACTTATCAAAATTTCTTATTTTTTATTCCCTCTTTCATTTGACACTATTACAAAGCCTTCTTAGACAAATAATTCAAAATAAATTCATGAATATAATCTATATAAATAATAAAATGATTACTAGATCGGTCGATGTGTGCGCATCATGATAAAACCACTGGATGTACTTCAATCATTGTTTTAAAGTTTTTTTTTAGACGGTTGGGCTTTAGCTACAATAAAAATTATCACAATATTCCTATTTAATATTAAGTTATTATAGCTTTCCTTGATAAAAAATGTTATTGTTTAAAATGCTTATTAAATTATTAAATATATAGCTTTATAATTTAAAAAATAATCTTATACAACATTTCCAAATACTTTTTTTTTTACTTTTAGAACAAAACATTATACAATACATCATTTTTTCAATACTAATAATCTATTACAAAGGTTATAATGTTATTTTTTTTAATTAAAATTTGCCCGTTTAAAAATAAGTGAACAGTAGCCTTCTAAAGTATATTTTATATTGAAACCAATATAAATATTTTAATATACAATAAATGACAGCCAAATTTTGCAAGTTCAAACAAGAAAACTTATTTTGGGAACACAAACACAAAATTCCGTATACATCAAATAAATCTGAAGATTACCAATTCTGAAAACTTCAATAACCGAAAACATTTTAAATCTTTAAATAATGCTTGTCAGTATACTTCAAAAGGTTTTAAAATTTCAACCCTTTTCTATTTATCTTTAAAGGAATTATATTGGGTCTAACAAAATTTAACGGAAACTTATAGCGCGCTGGGATTTTAAAATCTTAAGCGTCATGTTGCCATCCTTCGCTATTTTATGCACTTATATCTAGTTGCATCTTTTTCTTATTATGGTTGCGGACTTAGGTAGTATACACAAAAACCCTGCTATTAGTTTCGAGAAATATTCAAGTTTTAAGTATGACTAAACATTCTTATTGGTGTTTTCTAGTAACTACCACTTTTATGAGTATTTTTATTAAAAATATTTCACAAAAAAAAGATAATCGAATGATTCAGTGATTACAACATCTGATCAACATTTTTTTATAATGAGTCCAAAAAATTCAGGTAGATAATAACAATGCATTAAAAACTTGAGAAAATATGCGATGATTCACCAACTAGTCAGATACAAAAGTTCAAGTAAACGCAAACGACAAACAATACCAGTTGGTGTGATACACATACCAATAATTTATAACAAACGTTTTCATAATTGCTTATCGGAAATGGAAAAATCTAGACTTGAACATTTACTTCTACTATCATGTAATAAATGTTATTTTTATGAGACCACAATTAACAACAAAAAACCAAGTTAAAAACTCGCTTAAAAATAAAAGAACTTGGCCGTTTGATTTTCAATACTGGCGTTAGAAGAATTGCTAATAAATGTAGAGGCAATAACAAAACGTGATTGTGTTTTTGTTAAAAACATTCTTACGTCAATGAATAATTTAATATTTTCTTTTTTTGAGCCATTGAAATAATGAAATTTTTTTTTGATCGTAGACGAATGACGTTAACTATTGTTTGAAACTTGCACATACTAATTAGATTTTTAACTATCGCCGTTTTCAAAAAAAATATGTAAATGAAATGAAATTATAATTTCGTTACAAATTACACAATTATATCCCCGTTCTATTATATTACTAAGCGTTGCCTCTAAAACGAGTTTTGTTGCTATAACCCATTATTATCAAAAATATCCTTGCATAAAACATCCACAAAATTATAAAATATTTCTGAGGAAACTAATTTAAAATATTTGTGCTTGTAAAATTACCGTAGAACAAACCTTAATTATAATATGAACAACATTAACAAGTTAAATTAGAAAATCACTACAATAAATACTTTTACAGCAACGAGCAGAATTTTACGAGTTTGTAGATTTCTTTTTATGGTGAATGTCAGTAGTAATAATAAAGATATACTCACAATAATAATTAACTTTGCACTTACAAACCCAGTTGCATCTTGATCGCTAAGTCGTGCAAATCTGCAAAGCAAAAAAAAAAAAAATTAACATACGCAAACGTGGAATTAGCTACTGAAATTCATATGGCAATTACTATAAAAATAATAAAAATCTGTACTACTCAAAAAAATATATAACTTTCAACTCTTGGGGCTACTACTCCGACCATTATTGAAAGAATATCTGCAAACTATAAAACGGGCCATTACTTTAGTAATTCCACTTTGTTTACGAAATTTAAGATTATTGCTTTAATACGATTCTAAACGATATTTCTAGAACCGAATTACGAAAATGTTTGTTCATTAAAATACGTATCCACAGTGGGTTTCTAGAAAATTAAGTTAAAATAAAAATAGTTTAGTAGGTCACTGATTATAACATTCTATCGGATATTGCCACAATTTAGGTAAATATCTTAATTAAATTTAAATAAAAAAGTCACGTAAGAAGGCTAAATATGACATCGTTTCAAGTATAACGAAACATTGACCACTGTCTTTTACTTGCCACAGATCTCTAATTAGTATTTTATGCAGACTTCGTTTTTTGTGCTATCCCATATTTTTTATCTTTATTTCTAAATTTAATTTATTGATAGACTATGAAACTAATAACAATATTTTTTCTAAAAGTAAACCAAATAGTACCCAATACAAGCGTTTCCAAAAATTTTTTAAAAAGGAGGCACCACTTAGAGTGCCTTACTTGCTCCCTTATGGGCGTACCAATGACCATATCATGAAATTAAGTTGCCAATTTCTTTGAAAAAGTTTGAATTACTTTTATTACTGTTTTCAAGATTTTCTGAACCAGTGTTTCTCAACCATTTTGTTTTAACATATCCCTGTCGCAAGGCCTCTATTTCTCAACTACCCATTAGAATAATAAACTACTGTTTGTGAAAAATGCAACACCATTAAGGAATCATCAGAATTAAATGAAATTTAATACACAAAGAACTGGTGATAAGGTAAAAGTCCCTATTATGAGACACATTTCTAGGTAGGTCAAACATTAGCGCTATTATTTAATCAGTTTTAGTGTAAATCACAATTTAAATTAAGTGATACATATGTCTTATCATTTTTATATTAATATTTTGAGTTTGCACTAAATATTAATTTAAAAATACTTAAAAATAAGCTTTTGTAATGGGAACCGCTGTGTCACTATTTATGAGACACTTTAAAGGTGTATGGCCCCAGTGTCTCATGATACAGGTCCCCATTATTGAGACAGTTAAAAAATCAATAAGATTATTTTTTAGGACAACAAATCATTAAATTTTTGTAAATTTATTTGTCTTCTTTAATTTTTTTTTTTGCAGCTCTTTAACCTGTTCCATTATTATTCTTTTTTTCTCTTGTAATTTTTTTTAAATTTTTTTTCTCGTTACAGTATAATTTTATAGAGAAACTAAAAATAAGTTTCTAAAAGTTTCAATTTAAAATTTGAGTTTTAAAAGGTCGCTCAGAATTTTTTTTTATTTATTAGTAGGTACATCACTTTGGATTATATCCCAATGCTAATAAAGCAAATTTAATACGCACTTTTTAATAAAACTATGTTTTTTTTGTCATGTGTTTCATTTTCAGTTCATCTCGTGGTGAATTTTTGTTTATTATTTTACTAAATAATGGAAAAAAAAAGTATGAAATTTTAATTTTATATGTTTATATGTTATGTCGCTCGATAAAATCCAAAGTGATGCACTAATAAACAAAAAAAATTCTGAGCGACCTTTTAAAACTCAAATTTTAAATTGAAACTTTCAGAAACTTATTTTTTGTTTGTCTATAAAATTATACCATAACGAGAAAAAAAAATTTAGAAAAAAAAATTGTTATTTGACGGATTTTGAAATTTTAAAAACTTTTGAGAGACCTCTTAAATTTTTTTTTTTAAGCTGTCCTTTGGAGGTAGCTCTTTAAACATTAAAATACAACATTTTTTTCCTCGAGACTACAAAAAAAATAATCGGTTTTTTGCGCCACCCTAAGGCGCGCCCGTGTGGGGTTGCAAGATCCCCCATCGGGCGCCTCCCCGGCTGGCGGATAGGGGAATGCCTCCCAGATATGGGTGGTATCGGGGAAATGAAATACCCGAGGCGGACCAAAACTTGACTGATGATAGGCAGCAGGTTCATCAAAATCAGGCTCTAGCGTGGGAAGAATAACTTCGAAGCGGTAAAGTACTGGAAACCGAAAAGCGCAGCTGTAACAGCAAAAACGGTTTTCGTACTGCGATACAGAAAAGAAACGGAAATCTTACTGTATTATAATTCCAAACAATCCTAATGGCTGAACAAAATAGAATAATGGCCCTCAGTCCAGGGCACCTCTTAAATGAGGAGAGGGTGCTAAGAATCCCCCTGAGGTATAACAGTAAAAATCTTGGTAACAGACCAAGAATCAAAATATATGATAAAATTCTACGTATTGCTACGTGGAATGTTCGCAGCTTATTTATGCCAGGCAAACTAACAAATGCAGAAAAGGAAATGGAAAGGATGAACATAGATATCCTAGGATTAAGCGAAGTCAGATGGCCTGGATCCGGAAAGCAAAGGACACAAAAGGGATATATATATTACTCTGGAGGAAGTAACAATGAACACAGACATGGAACAGCTGTAATTCTCACAGACAAAATTGCAGAGTCCGTCGTTGACTTTGTACCAGTCAACGAACGGATTATCTTCATAAAAATGAAAACAACACACAGAGATTTAAATGTTATCCAGATCTATGCCCCAACAAATGATAAAACAGAACAAGAAATAGAAGAATTTTACAATAAAATAGATGAAGTAATAAGTCTTACAAAGAAAGGGGAAATTACCATGGTCATCGGAGATTTCAACGCCAAAATTGGTGCTGGTGTGGAAGGAGACAATATAGGAGCATACGGTCTTGGTATAAGGAACGCCAGGGGAGACAGACTGAATCAGTTCTGTACTGAAAATAACTTCCTTATCGCCAATACCTTTTTCAAACAACATCCAAGAAGATTATACACTTGGAAAGCGCCAACTGATAATAAACAACGATTAGTAAGAAATCAAATAGATTTTATCTTGCTAAACATGGAATTCAAAAAATACATACATTCTGTAAAAACTTATCCAGGTGCTGACATCAATAGTGACCATAACCCTGTTGTAATGGACTTTAAAATTAAGAGATTTAAAAGAATTAAACGAGAAAAACTGGCCAAACATATAGATATTGACAAACTTAAAAATCCTGAAGTAAAAGAAAAAATAAGTTATAAAATAGAAAAAGAACTAAAGACAATAGAGGCACGCATACGAAATGAAAAAGAAATTCAAACTACTTGGAACGCGATAAAAAACAAAATAACAGATGTTCAGGAGCAGGATATTGGATTTAGAAAAAATAACAAAAAACAAGAATGGATGACACAGGAAATCCTAGATCTCATGAGTGAAAGAAGGAGAAATAAAACACGACCATCGCAATATAAAAATATCAATAAAATCATAAGGAAAAATGCAGAGAAGCAAAGGAGAAATTAATGTCAGAAAAATGCCAAGAAATAGAACTGCTCCAAGAAAAATACGATACGTTCAATATACACAAAATGTAAAAGAAATGACAGGCAGAACTAGAAAACATCAAACAACAACTCTAAGAGATTCGAACAACGAAATAATTTTAGGCATAGAAGGTAAACTCAGGAGATGGAAAGAGTATGTAGAAGAACTTTTGATGACGATAGACCTAATAAACCACCACCAGAAGACCAAGTAACAAATGAAAAGCACCTGAAATATCTAAAAGTGAAGTAATCCACGCTATAAAAATACTTAAAAACAGAAAAGCTACTGGTCCTGATAAAATTCATGCAGAAATTTTAAAAATAATAGCAGATAATGAAAGCAAAGGTCTAGACCTTATAACACTGTTATTTAACAAAATATACGAACAGGTAGGATACCGACTGACTGGCTGAAGTCCACATTCATAACAATCCCGAAAAAAACAAACTCTTCCCAATGTGACGATTACCGCATGATAAGTATCATGTCCCACGTGCTAAAAACATTTTTAAGAGTTATTCACACACGGATCTATAAAAAATGCGAATACCAAATAAACAACACACAATTTGGATTTCGGAATGGCTTCGGAACACGAGAAGCACTTTTTGCTCTTAACGTATTGACTCAAAGATGTAAGGATATGAATGTAAGTGTATACGCGTGTTTCATTGATTACCGTAAGGCGTTCGACTGTGTGAATCACCAAAAAATGATACAAATCTTGAGGCTGACAGGAATTGACGAGGAGGACTTACGCATTATTACAGAACTTTACTGGCACCAAACATCGAAAGTCAAAGTAGAGCAAGAAAACACAGACGACATCCTAAAAAAAAAAGGGCGTACGGCAAGGATGCGTGCTCTCTCCGCTGCTGTTTAACCTGTATTCGGAGGCAATTTTTAAAGAAGCACTAGAAGAAGATGTAGGTGGAATTAAGATAAACGGCACTACTATCAATAACATCAGATACGCCGACGACACTTTAATAATGGCAAACAACCTCATAGAACTACAACATATGATGGATAATGTCGTTCAACATAGTGAAAGATTTGGTCTACAACTTAACGTATCCAAGACTAAAGTTATTGTATTTGCTAAAACACATGTAGCTGCAAATTTATACATTAAGGGAGAAATTGTGGAACAGATAGCCGCCTTTAAATACTTAGGTACCAACATAAACAGCCAGAGTGAGTCCAAAAAGGAAATATTATCAAGGATAGAGCAAGCTCGAAGAACGTTCATGAACATGAAAACCTTATTCACTAGATCAGACCTCAGCTTAGAACTTAGAATTCGTATGACTAGGTCCTACATCTTCCCCATTTTGCTATATGGATGCGAAAGCTGGACACTAGATCCAAACACTGAGAAAAGACTAAATGCTTTCGAAATGTATTTATACAGGCGAATGCTGCGTGTTTCATGGACGCAACGTGTAACCAATGACGAAATTCTCATACGAATGAATAAACAGAGAGAACTAATGAACACCATTAAAGTAAGAAAAACACAATACATAGGACACGTGATGAGAGGCGAAAGATACGAACTATTGAGAGTTATCATAGAGGGAAAAATAAAAGGACGACGATCAGTTGGAAGACGCCAAAACTCATGGCTGAAAGATTTGAGAAGATGGTATGGGTGTTCATCCGCAGAAATTTTCCGAGCTGCAGTTTCTAAAGCTACAATTGCCATTTGGATCGCCAACCTTCGACAGGAGAGGGCGACATAAGAAGAAGAAGGCGCGCCCATCGCAGCTCTATCCAGCACCCACTTAAAAATATCATCCTCTTCTTTCGATGGCAACACTGTGCTCGGTCCTGTCTTATTTTTTATCTTCTCAGCAGGACCAATATTTTTTTTTCTACCTAGTGTAGCTACAGGTACTCCAAAGGCAGCTACTGCCTTTCGTAAAGATCGCCTTTAAAGCTTTTTCGATACTTAACGGATCATAGTTATTTCTTTTAATCTTTTTCTTTTTTATTTTACTCCTCACATTTGAGCACAACTTGTTTTTTTTTTGGTTAATTTAGATTGTTTTCATGTCTTCTTTAATTTTTGTTTCTTCTCCATTCTCTCAGTTTTTAATTAAAAATTTTGTTTTGCACACTGTTAGTATTTAATCCAAAACATTTTATAAATCAATATACACTTAGATGCGTTTGAAAATGCCCGACCGACTTAATCGACAAAACATGTTATTTATGAGTATTAAAAAAAAATTATAAACAAATGACGAATGTATACGATAGTTTGCACTTGTAAACACACGTTATAAAATTTTTGACCAAAAATAATGATTTTAAAGTGTTCAAATAATAATCATTCTAAGTAAAAAATGCGAAAGCGGCAGTGCGTTTGAAAATGCCCGTTTTAATGTTTTCCATTTAGAACCGTTTTTTTCCAACAAATTATAAATATATTGTAGATGTTGTTTAAGAATGTATATAAGCAAACCATTAAAAGTTTATTGTAAGTGAAATTTTAAATGGTAACACCAATAAATAGCGTAATTTGTATTTATTACATAAAACAATCATTTTTGAACAAATAATGACAATAGAACGTCCTGTCATATTAAAATTTGACGATTAACATTACTAAGATTATTTTTCAAACACTGTAGATCACATTCCATATTTTGGGCATTTTGACACATATTATTTAAGCATCATAACAGTAGAATTCATTTTATACACATCTCATTCACAAATTTATCGGAAGTAAAAGTCCGAAATAAAATAAACGACGTTGAATATTTTTGTGCTTCTTTTCCCTTGTGGTAACTACTAAACTTGCACGAGTTAATTACGTAAGTTACAGTACAATCAATGCAGGGGGTTCCAAATAAATATGGTGCAATTATTACCTTACTTTGTGAATTAAATCGAGTGTGCAGTTTCAAACGCACTTTTTTATTCGGGCATTTAAAACTGCACACCCCATCTAATCGACAAAATATTATATTTATGAGTATTAAGAATAATATTTATGACCAATTGGTGAATATATGCGCTATTCTGTTCTTGTGCAGCCGAGTTTTAAACTCCGTATAAAAAAGTGCGTTTGAAACTGCACACTCGATTTAATTCACAAAGTAAGGTAATAATTGCACCATATTTATTTGGAGCCCCCCTGCATGGATTGTAATGTAACTTACATAATAAACTCGTGCGAGTTTAGTAGTTACCAAAAGGCGAAAAAAGCCCAAAAATATTCAACGTCGTTTATTTTATTTCGGACTTTTAGTTCCGATAAATTTGTAAATAAAATGTGTATAAAATTAATTCTACTGTTATGATGCTTAAATGATATGTTTCAAAATGCCCAAAATATGGAACGTGATCTACAGTGTTTGAAGAATAATCTTAGTAAAGTTAATTGTCAAATTTTAATTTTTATTGACGTTTTACTGTCAACATTTGTCAAAAATTGTTGTTTTATGTAATAAATACAAATCACGCTATTTAGTGGTGCTACCATTTAAAATTTTACTTACAATAAACTTTTAATGGATTGCTTATTTACATTCTTAAACAATATCTACAATATATTTATACCATAGTTTGTTAGAAAAAAAAAACGGTTTTAAATGGATAACATTAAAACGGGCATTTTCAAGCGCACTACCGATTTCGCATTTTTTCTTAGAATGATTAGTATTTGAACACTTTAAAATCATTATTTTTGGTCAAAAATTTTATAACGTGTGTACAAGTGTAAACTATCGTATACATTCGTCATTTGTTTATAATTAATTTTTTTAATATTCATAAATAACATGTTTTGTCGATTAAGTCGGTCGGGCATTTTCAAACGCATCTAAGTGTACATATAATATATGTAAAAATATTAAATACTTATTTAATTATTTAAAAAAAAATTGCTTAAGTACAACAAAGTTTCATTTTATGATTGTAGGTTAGGTTTATAATATAACGTTATTTCATTAAAAATACTTACTCATAAATAATTATTTTAAGCTGTACTAATCAACAATACTTTATATTACAGAACTAAACTTTTTAAATAGTTAATATCGTTGGTTGTTTATTTAAAAACTTATAAATGTAAACTGTCTCTTGAAATTCGGACAAGCGAAAAAGTATGTCCCTATTGCGCGATACACTCTCTTAAATGTCTCATATAACCGGTACGTCCAAGTTTATAAGTGTAGGTGTTAATGATACGGTCGAAAATAGTCATAAAATAGTCATATAATAGCATAAATGCTTATAGAATTAAAATCTAATACTCATTAGCTTTCAAATATCATATAATGCACATATATAAATAGAAGTACTTAGCAATTAAATTTAACGCGAATGAAAAATTGAATAAGGTAAAAGTCCCTATTATGAGACACATTTTTAGGTAGGTCAAACATTAGCGCTATTATTTAATCAGTTTTAGTGTAAAACACAATTTAAATTAAATGATACATATGTTTTATCATTTTTATATTAATATTTTGAGTTTGCACTAAATATTAATTTAAAAATACTTAAAAATAAGCTTTTGTAATGAGAACCGCTGTGTCCCTATTTATGAGACACTTTAAAGGTGTATGGCCCGAGTGTCTCATGATACAGGTCCCCATTATTGAGACAGTTAAAAAATCAATAAGATTATTTTTTAAGACAACAAATCATTAAATTTTTGTAAATTAAACGACTAATCAACGAAAATTATCGTAAGATCAAATTTCTTTTTCTTCTTTAATTTTTTTTTGCATCTCTTTAACTTGTTTCATTAATATTTTTTTTCTCTTGCAATTTTTTAAAAATATTTTTTCTCGTTACAGTATAATTTTATAGAGAAACTAAAAATAAGTTTCTGAAAGTTTCAATTTAAAATTTGAGTTTTAAAAGGTCGCTCTCAATTTTTATTTATTTATTAGTACATCACTTTGGATTATGTCCCAATGCTAATAAAGCAAATTTAATACGCACTTTTTAATAAAATTATGTTTTTTTTGTCATGTTTTTCATTTTCAGTTCATCTCGTGGTGAATTTTTGTTTATTATTTTACTAAATAATGGAAAAAAAATGTATGAAATTTTAATTTTAATATTAAAATGTCGCTCGAAAAAATCCAAAGTGAAGCACTAATAAATAAATAAAAATTCTGAGCGACCTTTTAAAACTCAAATTTTAAATTAAAACTTTCAGAAACTTATTTTTTGTTTGTCTATAAAATTATACTGGAACGAGAAAAAAAATTAAAGAAAAAAAAATTGTATTTAGTCGGATTTTGATATTTTAAAAAATTTTGAGCGACCTCTTAAAAATTTTTTTTTGAGCTGTTCTTTGGAGGTAGCTCTTTAAACATCAAAAACTAACATTTTTTTCCTCGAGACTACAAAAAAAAATAGTCGGTTATTTTGCGCCACCCTAAGGCGCTCCCATCGCAGCTCTATCCAGCACCCACTTGAAAATATCATCCTCTTCTTTCGATGATAACACTGTGCTCGGTCCTGTCTTATTTTTTATCTTCTCAGCAGCACCAATATTTTTCTTTCTACCTGGTGTAGCTACAAGTACTCCAAAGGCAGCTACTGCCTTTCGTAAAGATCGCCTTTAAAGCTTTTTCGATACTTAACGGATCATAGTTATTCCTTTTAATCTTTTTCTTTGTTATTTTACTCTTCACATTTGAGCACAACTTGTTTTTTTTTTTGGTTAATTTAGAATTCTTTCTTGTCTTCTTTGATTTTTGTTTCTTCTCCATTCGCTCAGTTTTTAATTGAAATTTTTGTTTCGCACACTGTTGTTATTTAATCCAAAACATTTTATAAATCAATATACCTACATATAATTCATGTAAAAGTATTAAAAACTTAATATGTTAATGTTCACTGGAATTGGACACAATAAAACCACAAATTGTTAACTTGCAACGTTTCGTTTCTTTATTGAAACTTTATCAAGCAACTGAAAATTAACAAACTATAACAACAATAACTACAAGTATTTTATAAAATAATATAAATTATAAAATACCTTAACAACACAAAAAGGAAGTTAACCATTAAAACTCAATAATTCTACATGTGTCAAAATGAAAGATTTTTAAATATGAAAGATTGCAACTATGATTCTAAATAATTATATACGTCAAAATAAGTTTTTTTTTTAAAAATATGAAAGATTGTAACTATGATTCTAAATAATTACATGAAAGGCTGTAACTATGATTCTAAAAAGAAAATTATTTGTAGTTGTATAATTTAAGATGTCTATATTCTTTGTTTTTAGATGAACATCCATTTAAAAACGACATACAAAATCTTTCGTTAAAATTACGGAAATCCATTTTAAATTTAGAAATCAAAATCACGGTATGGAAAACGAATCAATTAATGGAAATTTGTAATAATCATGAATTGAATATTAACAAGATTCTTAACATTGACGATTTTAATTCATGGAAATTTAATGTTGATAGATTTTATGAAAAACAGTTCGTGATGATTAAAGAAACAAATTTGAGGAAAATTAATAGTTTGATCACTGATTCTAATGTAATAAAAGTAAATACTCATGAAGAGAGTAGTATTTCAAATTATACGGAATTACAACTTCCGAAAACGTAAAAGAATTTTATGTGTGGATCCAAAATTTGGTTTACCTCCTAAGAGAAGTGACATACATCCTGTCATCCTAATTAAAGACATTGAACATTGCATCAATAATTTACCTTCAAAAGAAACGGATCCGAAACTTATTGATAATGAACGTACATTATTACGTTCAAAGGTATCAAATTTAATTAATAATTTTATAACAAACCAGAACCGAAACATCTGGATCAGTTTAGCAGAGACATTATTGAAACAAAAAATTCTTGTCTTTGAATCAGAATGTAATTGTTACCAAATCTGATAAGGGAATGGAACAGTAATTATGTATAAGGATGAATATAGAAAAACATTACAAGAAATGTTACAGGATGAAGTGATATACAAAATTATTAATAAAGACCCGACCATTAAGTTTGAAAAATGGCTAATGATTTGTTGGTAAAGCTAAATAAGAATTTGGTTATTGACAATTGTACTATGAAGAACTTAAAACGCATAATGCTGTAGCACCTCGTTTGTACGGTTTACGGAAAACGCACAAAGAGGGTTGCAAACTTAGACCTGTTGTTTGCTGTATTGGTTCTCCTAGTTACAAGATATCGAAATTATTACATCGTTTATTAACACCTTTAATAGCGACGTATGAATTTAGATTAAAAATTCATTTGAATTCGTAGATGAAATTAAAAATATAGTTTTACCAACAAATTACGTTTTGGTATCGTTAGACGTGGTATCCCTATTCACTAATATTCCACAGACACTTGTACTGGATATAATTGACAAAGATTGGGATATTTTGTCTGAAGTTCTAACAATATCAAAAATATGCTTATTGAACTTATCAAATTTTATTTTAATTCCAGTTATCTGTTATTTGATGGTAAATTTTATCTTCAATGTGATGGAAGTAGTATGGGTAACCCAGCCAGCCCAGTGATAGCTGATTTAGTGATGAATTATATTGTTAAGAAAGTTTTAACAACTTTACCTTTCAAAATTCCAATTTTAAAACTTTATGTAGATGATAGTTTTATGGCTATTCCTAAAGATAAAGTTGATCTCACACTATCAAGTTTCAACAACTTCCATCCAAGAATTCAATTTACCATGGAAATTGAAGATAATTGTTCTCTTTGTTTTTTAGATGTAAAAATAAATAGAGGTTCAGATGGAAAATTAAAAACGAATTGGTATCAAAAGCCTACCAGTTCAGGGCGATTATTAAACTACTATTCTAATCACCCAATGAGTCAAAAGATAGGTGTAATTAAAGGTCTTATGGATAGAGCTTTACGGTTAAGCCATGAAGATTTTTATGAAGATAATATACTACGCATGAAAAATCTTCTTATTAATAATAATTACCCTATAAAACTCATTAATCGATTTATAAATAATTATAAATTGGTAAATAACAAAAAAGATGTCCAACAAATAACAACATACTTTAAATTTCCTTACATCAAAGAATTGTCCAGTAGTATAGATCGTTTTATTAGACCAAGAGGTGGAAAACTAGCATTTTATAATATAAAAAAAATTAATACAGTTTATAGCAAATTAAAGATCCAATTCCTCTTCTTCAACAATCTGGTTTGATTTATAAAATCCATGTAGCTGTGGAAGTAGTTACATTGGTCAAACAAATCAAAGACTTGAAGAAAGATTAAAACAACATAAAAATGATTGTAAAAATATAAATTATGTTAAACCAAACAAAACAGCATTAGCTATGCACCATTTTGATGTTGGACATCAATTCCAATTTGAAAACGTTTCCATTTTACATCGTGAACAAAATATACATAAAAGAAATTTAAGTGAAATGGTTTATATCAAAATTAATAAAACTGTAAATTTGCGTTCGGATACTCAAGGCCTTAGTTTAATATATAATGACATCTTAAATAAAATTAAAACATAAAACTAAAATTAATCATAAAATTTAAATCAAAATTATACAACTACAAATAATTTTCTTTTTAGAATCATAGTTACAGCCTTTCATGTAATTATTTAGAATCATAGTTACAATCTTTCATATTTTTAAAAAAACTTTCATTTTGACGTATATAATTATTTAGAATCATAGTTGCAATCTTTCATATTTAAAAATCTTTCATTTTGACACATGTAGAATTATTGAGTTTTAATGGTTAACTTCCTTTTTGTGTTGTTAAGGTATTTTATAATTTATATTATTTTATAAAATACTTGTAGTTATTGTTGTTATAGTTTGTTAATTTTCAGTTGCTTGATAAAGTTTCAATAAAGAAACGAAACGTTGCAAGTTAACAATTTGTGGTTTTATTGTGTCCAATTCCAGTGAACATTAACATATTATAAGATATTGGACGTGAACATTATGATTAATTAAAAACTTATTTAATTATTAAAAAAAAAATTGCTTAAGTACAACAAAGTTTCATTTTATGATTGTAGGTTAGGTTTATAATATAACGTTATTTCATTAAAAATACTTACTCGTAAATAATTATTTTAAGCTGTACTAATCAACAATACTTCATATTACAGAACTAAACTTTTTAAATAGTTAATATCGTTGGTTGTTTATTTAAAAACTTATAAATGTAAACTGTCTCTTGAAATCCGGACAAGCGAAATAGTATGTCCCTATTGCGCGATACACACTCTTAAGTGTCTCAAATAACCGTTACGTCCAAGTTTATAAGTGTAGGTGTTTATGATACGGTCGAAAATAGTCATAAAATAGCATAAATGCTTATAGAATTGAAATATAATACTCATTAGCTTTCAAATATCATATAATGCACATATATAAATAGAAGTGGCAATTAAATTTAACGCGACTGAAAAATTGAATAGTCGTTGTCGCCCAACTTTGCCCAGGGCGTGGATTCAAGTGCAAATGTCAAACCGCTTATACTTACTTTTATATTTTTTCTTTAAACAATAACAAAAGAATAATTGCAAACTTAGTAAATTGCTTTTAAAATTGATGAAGTTATGTATTCTTTGTATTTTTTAAAAGGATTATTGTGTACTTTTTGAATAAATTAATGTATTCACGTAATGTATCATAAATCGGGACATCGTCTCATAATAGGGACTTTTACCTTAGTCGTTGTCGCCCAACTTTGCTCAGGGCGTGGATTGAAGTGCAAATGTCAAACCGCTTATACTTTTATATTTTTTCTTTAAACAATAACAAAAAAGTAATTTCAAACTTAGTAAATTGCTTTCAAAATTGATGAAGTTATGTATTCTTTGTATTTTTTAAAATGATTATTGTGTACTTTTTGAATAAATTAATGTATTCACGTAATGTATCATAAATCGGGACATCGTCTCATAATAGGGACTTTTACCTTAGTACAAATAAGTGATAAAATTTTCACAACAAAAAAATAATATTAAGTATCCGAAATCAGTATCTGGTGTGGCCACCACGCGCTTTAATAAGTGCTGCTATACGACGTGGCATGGAGACAAAAAGATTTTGAATGTCTTCCTGAAGAAGAGCATTCCATATTGTTTCTATGCGCACCCATAGTTCATCTATAGAATCTGTAGGACGAGGATCACGAGCGAGACGCCGACCAACCAAATCCCAAACATGTTCAATAGGCGACATATCTGGCGAATACGCAGGCCACGGAAGAAGCTGTACTTGTTTTTCTTACAAGAAGTCTTGAACATTCCTCGCAATATGTGGACGGGCATTATCCTGTTGAAAGATAGCTCCAGGAATGCTTTGAAGGAAAGGAACGACTTCAGGTTCCAGCACTTCACTAATGTACCTATTGTGGTTCAGATTACCCACAATTCGTACCAACTGTGATCGTCCATGATACGCAATCGCACCCCAAACCATAATTCCAGGAGTTCGTCGTTTATGGCGTTCGACAATACACTCCGGCAGGGAGCGTTCACCGGCATAGCGTCTAACACGAATACGCCCATCATTGTGCCACAAATTGAAACGGGATTCATCCGAAAACACCACTTGTTGCCAATCTGCATGCCAGTCTATATGTTGGCGAGCCCATCGCAGCCGCAACATCGGTGGTTTTGGGTGGGAGGAATCCTGTATAAAGGAGTTCTTGCACGAATTCCATGATACAGCAGACGTCGACGAATTGACGAAGCAGACATTGATACACCTGTAGCGGTTGACCAATGTGTTGCCAACTGTCTAGATCTAGCTGTACGGACTATCAGCGTCATGCGAACCAGGTGTCTATCATCGCGCGTTGATGTCACTTTTCGAGGTCCACTCCCAGGTTTTCGGGTTGTCCGATTCTCGTCGGTCCACTGCTTCCAAACTCGAATCACTGTGCTGCTGTTCCGCTGCACACGAGTCGCTATTTCCAATAAAAAAATCCCCCTTCACGAAGCCCGATGATTCTCCCCCGTTCAAACTGCGTCAGTTGTTGAAACGTCACTTTTTGCCGTCGAGCAAGCATAGTTACGTCTTATCTAAGGTTTACCATAAGCTACCATGAACATGACTACTGTTAAAGTCTAATTACAGCCCTCTATCTGTAGAGTTTTTTGCAGAAATCTAGAAGGCTTTGCTCAGACCACGCATGCGTGGTTGTTCTGAAATTTAAATCGTTTGCATAAAACGATATACTTTGCATTTACTGTAAATTTCAGCTTAATCGCGGCATTTCTTCAGGATGTTGCATTTTTCACAAACAGGAGTTTAGAATATTTAATATTGGCACAATATAAGCACACAAAGAACGACTTATTTAACAATTAATAAAACTGAGGGTCGAATTAATTTGGGTTGAATAAAATGATGTTTATTATAACAAATACCTAGTTATTCAAAACCAAATTAAAAATTGGTAATTATATCTACCCCTCCACTTAAAAATTACTGCTTTAAACTACACAAAACCTTTCACAACGAGGTGGTCAAAAATAAAAAAAGAAGCATTTTAGTCCACTTCATTTGCCACTAGCCGACCTTCATGAATCCCAAGTAAATTACATCCTTTGCACCTTTATATTGGTAGCTGTTTTAGTTTTCTTGCCTTTGGACTTCCTGAAGGCTACTTACTGGTTACTGGTTAGAGCAGTTGTCAAATTAATAGACATATCTTTCTATTATTTATTCTTTTTGTAAAATTTATGAATAATATGCCAACATTTAAATTTATGTTTTATTTGTCAAATGCATAATTATTTAATTTACGATTTAATAAAACTTATTTCGGACATTAATAAAATTTAAAAAAGTATAAGATTGCAATCGTTAATTTCCAGAATAATTGATTTCATGCGTATATAAAGCCTCGTAGTATTGATTTATCAACAAACCCTATTATTATTTTTAATAAGCAGCAGCAACACGAAAATACAACTTTTATATTTTTTATGGCTCTTTTATCGTGTATCAATGCTACAGATTACAAATTAGTTAAAAATGAAATAAAATATTTGATGAAATATTCGCACAAAATAAATATGCATAATCTTTATTTACGAATAAAGAAATTTCCACTCAATAATTTGTTAAATATTTACATATACCTCTTGTGTAATATTGTTAATCTGTGATGATAAAAATGACGCAAAACAGATTAAATAAGACATAGCATTTTTAATTTTAGAACAAAAAATTCATTCATCACATTTTACTCTACATATAACTCTTCAAAATCTAAATATAAATATTTGTCACGATTTACGTATCTTGTCCAATCTGACATTGGAACCACAAAACATTGCAGTAAACGAATCCGGCTATTATTGGTATCAGTCGATAGCCCCAGAAGCCCTGATCATCACCATAAAAAGCATTTGCTGCGGAAATGAGCCATAACGGCACAAGAAGCCTTCAAAGTTATACGACAACTACAAACTGTCACTCATAGGTGGCGCTCACCACATATTTATATAATGATATTTAGGGGAAGTCCGGGCAAAGTGAACACCTTAACGTTTGATGAGTTATAGAAAAAGAACCCATAGATATAGAAATTAAACAAATAATCGATATGAATTAGTCTTTATTAAAGTTTTTAATATAATCAACAAAAATATGCCAACATCAGTATTTTAATTATAATTTTTAATAATATTGAAAGGTATGCCGCTATCCACTTTGCCCAGTGTACCGGGTAAAGTGGATAGGACGATAGGGCAAAGTGAATACAAATACACCCATACCTCACTTTGCGTCGGAGTTACGTTCCAAAAAAACACGACGCAAATTGAAAAGACGCAATGTGAATTAAGAAAAAATTAGAAAAAAAGTGGAGCCGTCTGTTAAAAAACAAGAAAAAAACTAAAGACTCAAACCCAAAACAACGCAACCTCGAAAACCTAACGACGCACGGTGAAAATTAGTACTAATTAAGCAGCGACGCAACTTAAAAAAAAACGCAAAAAGAAACGACGCAAAGCGAGGTACGGGTGTATTTAACAAAGCTTTTATTTGTCAGTACACACGTCACAAAGATATTGGCCCTTTCCTTCATAAGCAGTGCATTTCTCGTGACTCCCTTGTTTACAGGAATTGCACTGAATCCAATTATCAACAGGTTTTTTGTTTATTTCTATATAATGTTCCCCGCAAAAATAGCACACACAATCGTCTTCTTCATTTTCTTTATCTTGAACCTTACGTTTTTTATTTTTAATATCTTTAGTCGTTGTTGTCTTTTTCTTTGGTTTAGTATTTAATTTTTTTATGTTTTCTGTTACTTTGGCTTTTACTTTAACAAATCTGACTTTCTGCTCTTCCTTCACAGGCGTACTTGTAAGCACCTCAGACTTATGAATCTTTCTTTTGCGAGTGCCTACAGGAACGTATGCAGTTGGAAGCGGCCTTACTTCTTTTGGACTAAAATAAGCTGAAAGCGAAGCAGTAGAGGGCCCCGGGTCTATTTCAGTACAGTAATCAATATTTTCTTTATCACTGCCTTCCAGTATATACTGTTTATTTATTTCTGGACTGTTTTGTTCCATTACTGCGTTTTTAATGGCTAGATTTACCTGATCGGTAGACATTTTTTCTTTTTGTCCAGATAATTCCTGGATATCATCTGCAGAAGTCCTTAGACCAATAATATTGGTTTTATCGAGCGAATCAGCGCGGAGCCCTGAAGTAGAAGGTCGTTCAGCGTCATGACTGATTGAATCCACAATAGTTGCGTGTAGATTAGCGGTACTACAAGCCGTCATTGTAGTTGAAGATGGTGCATAATCTTCTTCTCCCCATACTTCTGTATTGGTTGGCCAGATACCAGGTGCTTGAAATCCTTTGATAGCGTTTTTGGGAGAGGCACATTTCAGATATGCTGGAGTGAACAGTCTGGCTACATCGTATTGATTGACAATCCTTCCTGGATGAGCCTTTTGGAATCGATTGATTTCTTGCTCAAAAAAAACTTTAAGTGGACCGTACACAGCTACATCTAGAGGTTGTAGTTTATTCGATGTATGGGGTGGCAACGATAAGATGATGACATTATTTTGAGCAGCGTATTCGAGAGCTGGTAATACTTGTGGCTTTCGTGTTTATCCAACAGTAATAGGACTTTTTTCTCTGAAGTTGGACGTACGTGGCCGACAAAAAATATTAGCCATTGTAAAAATAATTCTCCATTTATCCATCCCGAGGCTGAACAACTTGCCTGAGTTTCTGGAGGAGAACCATCTAACAAGCGGACTTGCATCCTTTTACGGGCGAAAATCATGAATGGTGGTACGAACGACCCAGAAGCATTGCAGCAACACACGATTGTTGTAGTTTGTCCACGTTCCGTACTGGAAATAACTCCTACTTGCTTTTTGCCTCTGACTGCAAGAACCTTAAGTGGTTTATTTGTCGAGGTTTGAATGCCGGTTTCGTCGACATTATAGATTCTAGAGCCATCAATTTTATACTTTTCGGTTTGTTCAATTAACAATTTATAGAACCTTTCTACTTGAGGACGATTGAATCCTTTAATTCTGCCAATTGACGTAGCTTCAGGAACTCTGAGAGTGATTTGTGGATTTCGACTCATAAATCCTGTTAGCCAATCATTACCAGCCTTTTCATTTTTGTCCCAACTTGGCGGGTATGTGAGATTATTCTTTTTTGCGTAAGCAAAAACCATCGCTTTGAAATCTTCTCGGGTTAACCCATAAAACATACTGTCCATCTCTTGCAAATATGTTTGAAGATCGCCCTTTTGTTGATCATCGAAAATTTTACGAAAACGTCCAAGCTGAGCAGTTGAACTGCCCTTTTTCCAATGCCTATAAAGAGTGGCATAAGGTAGACCATACTTTTTTGCCGTCGTTTTCACGGGAATACCAGAATTGCAGTCTGCTATTGCAAGCATCATACTATCTTTACTCCATTGAGCTTAATTCGTCTTCCTTTTGTATTTATATACCATCTAAAACAATAAAAAAATAAAATTACTCAGAATGTATTAAGAATAAATCAAGGTGAAATGTCTCGTAAAATCACCATCATAATAAAATGATCTTCATCATCATCGGCCTATATACGTCCCACAGCGGAGCCATTCTGACGTCTAAGTGATAAACACAAAATTTTAAAAATAATATTGAATTGGCTACATAAATCTGCATTATTGTACGCAATTAGTCGATAATAGTGTATGATTTCCTCAAAATAACAGCTTAACCTATTTTTTGACGAATTGAGCCGAAAACGGACAAAAAACCAAAATAAAATTAGTGATAACCTTATATATGAGTTACAGGGCAAAGTAGATAGCGTATCCACTTTGCCCGTGATTGTTTTGCCCTACTAATACTTTTTACCCATTACCTAACCTAAAACCAGAAACAGTGACAATATACCAACGAAAATTTTTAATAGAAAACATGCGCTTTGAGAACACAATCCTACAAAATATCCAATAAAACTAATATAAGAGTTATTATAGAATTACATACCTTGAAAAGTCGTAACAAATATTCACTTTTTTGATTTTTCGATCTCTTTCTGGAACGCGACGTGACCTTGCGCTAACTTCGTTTGCTAGCGACTGAGAGGAGTGGGGTGGAAGTCGTTGTACACGGTCGACGTACTTGGCCGAGTCATTTGCGAGCACACAATACTATTCACTTTGCCCGGCCTATCCGCATTGCCCGGACTTCCCCTATTAACCCGAGTCTATACATTACAATTAAGTAATTATTATCCTTCTAAAATAGAAATATATTAAAGTTGCAATTGGATTTAATGATTTTAATTGTTATTCTTGATGGTACAACTTTTTCAAGAAATTAAAAGCATTGTGTATGTGCACAATTATAAACCTTGTGTGGCACTTTTTAGATTTTTAGATTTAAAAATTACGCTATAAAGTATTGAAATTCAATTAAGTTTAACATTTAAATTTATTATTTATTAACTAATTAGTAATTTTAATAAATGGTATAAAACTTTTGCGTAATAACTAAAAACGTAGAAACAGATTGACTATAAACCATTATAATTGTTCTAATTTAACAAAATACTATTCTTTAACAATATGAAAGTGCTTATTGAAAAAGTGAACAATACACAAATTTTTTAAACAGTGGCTACAGCAAATAAAAGCCGGCTTGCACAAATTGCTTGTTGACGAATAATAACATTCCGAGTTAGCCCGAAGTGGATAAAAGGATACGTTGTTAACGTTTTGGAAATGGTGAGTATTCGTTTTATATACCCTGGCTTTACCCATGCATATTGAATCATGTCTTGAAATACGGAAGACATCAGTTGATCCCTAATGTGAATCTGCGTGGTTAAAATTGACATTCTATCAGTAATGTCCATATCCGGATGGAATAATCGGACATGTACAGCGAGACTTTTCCAAAATTTTTTACATTGATTAAAGAAGTATACGTTCTGGTTGTAGCTGATCCGTAGTTCCAGGTGGGATAAATTTTACTTAAAGATTAGGATACTGTCTTTGTATTTCTTGTGCTTCTTGCCCAGATTGTCCTGTCCATGAGTCCAACAGTAAAAGTAGAATTTGAGTGCTAGGAACTGTAGCCATAATTGTCGACAAATATAGCTTGTGGTCTGCAGTGCTGAATTTTCCAGACTTGGACGACGTTACCATTGTATCTTTAAATGTCGATACGAAATTTTGTACCACTTCCGATATTTTAGGCCCAAAGGAAGATCCAGTAATTTCTTGTAAACATATATGAAGAGGGTCTTTAATTGTTCCATCAGCCGCAATTACAGTTTGAACACTGTACGAATGGGTCATTTTGTTCCTGTTTTCAATAAGTGATATAGTATCTCTTTCTCCAGTAGTAGATAGGGTTCTATTTGTTTGAACTGCATAGTTGTATCCACTCTGGTCTAGGTTCCAAACATAACACAATAGAATATTATTACTTAATATTATGTCTTTAACATCCAGCACAAAGTTAAGTTTTTTGTCAAATTCAGAGTCGTTTTCCAAATTCTGAATTTGTTTTGCTGTAAAGTATTTTGTTACTTTTCTAGAGCTAATATGTTGTTCTTTCTTAAAGTTTACCAACCAACTCTCGGACGCTTTAAACGAATGCAATTCTAATTCTCTGGCTTTTACTAAAGCCCAAGTTTTAAGATGAGACGTAAGAACAACTTTTTTTTAAACGTCTTGCAGCCATAAACATTGTATTCACGTGTTCTTTTACAAGTTCCAGTTTGTTGTTTCGGGATCCTCCTTCATCCAACTGTTTTCTCCACATTTCTAGTTTTGTCCATTTATAAGGACAGTTCTTCTTCTTCAGAAGCTTTGCAACTCCGGAAGTTCCACCTTCTTTAAATGATTCAATAATTTGAATTTTTTTAGCTGGGGAAATTTCGGAACAGGTTGATGAAAAAGACTTTGGTTCCGCTTGTGGGCAGTATGTTGGATCAAAAAAGAGTTCCTAACTATACCCCCGGAAGAGATACTAACATGGTCCTGCATACCAGTTTTAAGAAAAAACTTAATAAATTGAAAAGTTCTTTTTGCAATTATTTTATCTGCCGAAGTTGAAGTATCACTTGGACTTGGTAAAAGTTCTAGGAGTGCTCGAGTTACTCCTTCAATTGTAGCCATTACCAGTAGTAATAGTAAGGAAAAATGAAAAAATAGAAACATACGAAAACCACCAAAAAAGTTGTGAAAACAACTGTTAATAAAGAACAAGAACAAGAGCAAAGTAAAATATAAGAAATAGAAAAGTATAACACAAAGAAAAAAGCACTATTCGAAAAAATTATTTCGGAAAAGAGAAACAAATAATTCACACAAAACAGACACAATTTTTCTGACAGATACTTTAGTTTTGAAACAATGCAACATCAATTCAAAAATAAACCGTATTACATCAAGTTACCATGGACTTAGCAAAACGTAACTTTTTATTTGATAAATAGGTAATTTTTTTATATATTGTTTTGATCTATTTTCTTTCTAAAGATTTAATTTTTTGCTGTGGTTGAATTCAAAAATTGTCAACATGTTTCTACGTTTTTAGTGATTCAATAAGCACTTTCATATTGTTAAAGAATAGTATTTTGTTGAATCAGAACAATTTTAATGGTTTATAGTCAACCTGTTTCTACGTTTTAGTTATTAGGCAAAAGTTTTATACCAATTATTAAAATTACTAATTAGTTAATAAATGTAAATGTTAAACTTAATTGAATTTTAATACTTTATAGCTATTTTTTTAAATCTAAAAATATAAAAAGTGCCGCACAAGAGATATAATTGTGCACAAACACAATGCTTTTAATTTCCTGAAAACGATATAAATACAAGAATAACAATTAAAATCATTAAATCCAATTGCAACTTTAATATATTTTTATTTTAGAAGGATAATAATTACTTAATTGTAATGTATAGACTCGGGTTAATAAATATCATTATATAAATATGTGGTGAGCGCCACCTATGAGTGACAGTTTGTAGTTGTCGTATAACTTTGAAGACTTCTTGTGCCGTTATGGCTCATTTCCGCAGCAAATGCTTTCTATGGTGATGATCAGGGATTCTGGGACTATCGACTGATACCAATGATAGCCGGATTCGTTTACTGCAATGTTTTGTGGTTCCTTTGTTAGATAAGAGAGTATGAAATTGCGATAGATCTATCGATAGTTAGACAAAAAAATAAAATATGTCCTGATAAAGTTTGCTTTTGTATGCAGGAGAACGGTTGATATATATTTTAGAAAATCCATATTTTCAATTTTTATTTATTGATAAATAGAAAGAAATATATTTATATATAAATTTTTATCAACTTTTACTATCATATCAAATTACAAAATAGTGAAAAGGAATATAAAAGTGAACCTTATTACTTTTTTTCATGTTTATAAGTACTTTCTCTCAGTAAACCCTAAATGTATTCCCCATTTTACTTTTTCACCTCGATATCAACCTAAAGTAAATAAATATAAAAACACATTTATTTATTTAATAAACATATGATTTTTAGATTTAAGACTTTCGCGGTATTTTAAAAATACCAGAATTATTAAATGCTTTTTTATATACGGCAACTCAAAAAGATATTATTATTATAATTACCACAAAAGCAACCTTTTAAGGAAAATGGGTGTTTTTCTTTATTTTGGAGCATAATGAATAGAAAAATCATAAAATAAATTTTAGAACAAAGACAAAAATTCTTTTGCCGAGCTGTGTAATCATTAGAAACAGGCAACTTTTTAAAATATTCTTTTAATTTATGATAACGTTGTGAAACACTTTGGAAACTAATTGTTTTATCTTTTCGATGTAAAATAACAAATTAAATACTTAAATAGATTAAAATAGTATGCTACATTAAAAAAATACTAATAACCCATTTCTTTATAAAAAACCGGAAGTAGAGCAAAATTGATAGTTATTGCAGCGGATAGATCATATAAATTAAACAAGTTATGTTTCTTAAAACAATTAGTATCTTGCTATTTTAGATAAGAGGGTTGACATTATTTCCGATTAAATCAAAACTAAAACAAACAAAATTAATATTGATGCCAATGAATAGATTGTATAAAATAAATAAATTTTTATACATGTACTTTTTTTGAAAATCGTATTAATGTACCAGTTATAAGTTCGTGGCATTTTAAATAAGACACCCGGTATGTTATTCTACATCAAATACTATTATGCGAAAAAACATTTTTAAAAGGTAAAATGAACCCCCAAAGTTAACCACCTTAGGGCATGGTTTTAAGGTTTCACATACTTACAGTTAACAATAACCTACTTAAAATTATTGAAAAAAATATGGCTTGAACAGTGTTAAATTTTAGAAATGGTAATATTATACATTATCGAGTTATTAAGAGAACTTGAGATCGACAATTTTCTTTACAAATATTTCAAATTGAAAAAAATCAGAGAAAATTTTAAATGAGATTTGTTGCGAGTATTAAATTTTGGAAAACATTTTTCATTTAATCGTTGGTCTGTATCTTCTAATGACTGAGAGACTAATGGTAAGCATCGAAATATGGACACAGTATATGATATATTTGTTCATAATAAACAAACAAAAATTGATGACGTTATCATTCTTTGTTTTTCAATTATTTAAACACGAATTATTTGTATTATGTCAGTTCGTTACGAGAACTGTTTCAAAATTTTTAGATTCTATAGAACTAGATTTTTTTTATTAGAATAATTATTAGAAGAGGATGCCGAGTTTAGAACCTTATAAACAAATATTTTACAGTTTGATAACTACATATTTTAAATACAGAGACAGATGTCATATCTACTTTTACGACTATTAAGTGGAGATACAAATTATGATTCATTGGTTTACGACTATAGGGCTGCAATGAAAGTCCCAAAATATACAAATTAGGCCAACCCGTTTTTAGAATACGCAAACCTTAAAAATTTTAAATAACGGAAAGCATTGTGATTTTAGTAGTGTACAAGATATAATAATCTAAATTATAATAATCTAAAATTTAAAATTTTTTAGTCACTTATTGAATATAAATATTTTACTTAAAAATTTATTTTATTACGAAAACCACATTCAAAACTTTTGCAGTAGTAGTAAATGTACTGCCGAGCCAAGTTGTTGACTGAAAGTATATACTACAGTAAAACCTCTCTAACACGACCAGAGTCGATTCTTGCTCAAATTGTTTTTTTGGAGAGGTGGTCGTTTTAGAGAGAAAGGACAAATATAGCCAATGCAAATATAATAACGAATACTATATTAGATTAAAGGCAGTTATTATTTATCACACGGAGAAAAAAATATTGTCAAAATAACCATACGTATCGCTATTTTAGCTATACGTTGTATAGTCATCTTTCACAGGGATACACCGTATAGCTAATTTAGCTATCCGGAGTTTCCTTATTGCGGATCGTCAAAGTAACGATACGTATTATTGTTTTAGACATCCAAACGATTTTGGTAATGGTGATTAAACGGTTATGCACAGAGAACAAAATATCGTCAAAATGACCATACGTATCGCTATTTTATTTATACAAATCCTCAAATTGACTGTACAGTTACCTACACGACGGGAACTGCACACGTTCACGAGAGTTCTTCGTTGAACGCTTGAATCAAATAAATGAATCCTCATTATAAGTATAATATGTAGAGCTGTTTTGATCATACTATGAACTGTCAAATTAACTTATAAATGTCATTACATTAGCCAAGCGAATAGTTGTTCTGATAATACGTCAATTGAGGATACGTCAGATAGTTATTTTGACGATATTTTTTTCTCCGTACAGAATTATATTGTTACTAAATCAAAGTTATTATGAACAGAGTAGTATTCTTATATATACACGGATACAATATACCGTAGATGAATTTTTTTTTACTTTACGGAGAATGAAAGAATTACAATGTCAATTGGGGTTAGAATCATAAATAATGCAGGTAAATGCATTTTGTTTAACGTACGCCCGCTTTTGTAGCTATTATCCATAGGTACAAAATTTTCTAAGTTTAAAAAATTGTGAAAAGTATCGGTCGCGCAATTAATGGTCGCGGTCGGGTTAAAGAGTGGTCACCTAAAAGAAAATTTTTAAGAAGAATTAAATTACGATATATCTGTTCTGAAGCATAATGACCGCTTTTTGAGGTGGTCTGCTTATAGAGATGATCGCCACCAGAGATTTTACTGTAAATTAAATCGAGTGATCCATGATTTAGTCACAGGGTATACATGTAATCAAAAACATCGAAAGAACCAAAAAATCATATAATTAGCTAAAGGTTAATTTGACATTTTTTGAATCGAGCGTGAATGGACTTGATTAATAACTTCGAAAAAATTGAAAAAAATTAAAAAATTGATTATATTGTCAAATTTCTCAGGTTGCATCACTCTTGCTAATCACATGGAATGCTTTCGAAATATACTTACTTATAGAAAAGTTAACAAGTTCTAGGAATGCTTGAGTTACTCCTTCAATTGTAACCATTACCAGTAGTAATAGTAAGGAAAAATGAAAAAATAGAAACGTACGAAAAGCACCAAAAAAGTTGTGAAAACAACTGTTAATAAAGAACAAAAACAAGAGCAAAGTAAAATAGAAAAAATAGAAAAGTATAACACAAAGATAAAAGCACTATTCGAAAAAATTATTTCGGAAAAGAGAAACAAATAATTCACACAAAACAGACACAATTTTTCTGACAGATACTTTAGTTTTGAAACAATGCAACATCAATTCAAAAATAAACCGTATTACATCAAGTTACCAGGGACTTAGCAAAACGTAACTTTTTATTTGATAAATAGGTAATTTTTTTATATGTTATTTTGATCTATTTTCTTTCTAAAGATTTAATTTTTTGCTGTGGTTGAGTTCAAAAATTGTCAACATGTTTCTACGTTTTTAGTGATTCAATAAGCACTTTCATATTGTTAAAGAATAGTATTTTGTTGAATCAGAACAATTTTAATGATTTATAGTCAACCTGTTTCTACGTTTTTAGTTATTAGGCAAAAGTTTTATACCAATTATTAAAATTACTAATTAGTTAATAAATTTAAATGTTAAACTTAATTGAATTTTAATACTATTTAGCTATTTTTAAATTTAAAAATCTAAAAAGTGCCACACAAGAGATATAATTGTGCACAAACAAAATGCTTTTAATTTCCTGAAAACGATATACATACAAGAATAACAATTAAAATCATTAAATCCAATTGCAACGTTAATATATTTCTATTTTAGAAGGATAATAATTACTTAATTGTAATGTATAGACTCGGGTTAATAAATATCATTATATAAATATGTGGTGAGCGCCACCTATGAGTGACAGTTTGTAGTTGTCGTATAACTTTGAAGACTTCTTGTGCCGTTATGGCTCATTTCCGCAGCAAATGCTTTCTATGGTGATGACCAGGGCTTCTGGGGCTATCGACTGATACCAATAATAGCCGGATTCGTTTACTGCAATGTTTTGTCGTTCCCTTATGAGGTCATTCATAATCCACACCATTAAACAAGATGACATCAGAAACAAGAGACAATTTCATCTAAAAACTATTATCCTTTTAAATAAATCGGCACCGAACGAACGTTATAGTAGAAAATAGGAACAATCAACATCAAAGGTGCCTCTTTACCGTTCATCTTGCATAACTGATAAGTAAATGTAATTATGTACTAAAATAATCTACAAATAGTTAGGATTTACTGACCTACACGTTACACTAATTACATCACAAATGATAACATGTAATTATTAGATAAATAGTTTATCTATGTTATCTAAAAAAAGAATAGTTTGCTTACTTTCAAATTTTATCTTTTGCTTGTTCTAAGTGTATGTGGTAATCAATTCTTTTATAAAATTTAGCTGGCTAAAAAACATTTAATTATTTTATCAAAATGTATGGTAAAACTACTTAAGATATGTTTGAAGTTATACTTCTTTTGGAGCTTTGAGAGTGAAATTTTAGCAAGCAACAAAAATTCGACATTATAAAGTCAGCTATCTAGGAAAGTAAATCAATTATTGTGCACATTCGAGCTCAAAGTGGCACATTCCGATCTTGGGAAAATGAAGCGCGCCGCTCCGCATCGCGATTTATTTGCTTTCATCGCTCGAAAATGTGCCACTTTTCGCTAGAATGCGCACAACCTCGTATTTATTAAATTTATCTACTTATTCTTCGCTCTTTCAAATCATAAATCTAAATTTAGTGTAGTAAATATCGATTCTATGTTCGTAAAACGTATTTACCATAGCAATAAGTGGAAGGGAACGAAAAGATACGATAATCGCGGCGGTGCAAGTGAGAGGGACCGATTAAAATTATTCAACTGATTTTTGGTTTAATTTATTGGCCTAAATTATTGTGAATCATGCTTAAAGTCGAGCTCAAAGTGGCCCATTCCGATCTCGGGAAAATAAAGCGCGCCGCTCTGCGTCGCGCTTCATTTGCCTCCCTCGCTCGGAAATGTGCCACTTTTCGCTCGAATGCGCACATCTTAGTATTTATTGAATTTATTCACATTAATTTTTACACGTGGTTATATTTAATTTAGTTACGCCAAAGAAGTATAACCTCTAACGCGCGTACATAAGTACTGGCAACGTTTTTTTGTAATACATAAATTACCTAGAAGTTATTTTAAAAATTGTAAAATTTTAGTTTAAATCCATAATCATAAATCAATTACCTATTTTAAATATGCAATACACTTCGCTACTTTGTGGGGATAAGTTTTCTATTATATGGCACATGAATTATAAGTTAAAATACAGGTTTATCAGACAAATAGAGACTGACACTTGACCGGGCGGTACCTGACACCAATGAAAACAATAACAGTTTATATACCATATGTCCTAAATCTAAAAAAAAATGCCTTTCGTTGTTCCGCAAATAGCAATAGTGTCATTGCCAATTGGCATTTGCGATATGCAAATCTACATATGACTTTAATTGCATCGTTAAAATAAACTTGAATAACAATTTTAAAAATATGACACATAAAGCCACTTGACTTGGGGTATGTTTTTGTTCCATTTAGGATCATTTATAAGTGGGCTATCTTCCAGTACTTATTCATCTGACACCCGGTATATCGTTGAAACGAATTTTATATTTCCAATAGTGAATAATTTTTAATTGGTTAAGTTCATATTTTTATTTTAATTAAAAGTTGCATTAAAATATGTAACTTCATCTTTAAGTGTCTAAATGCTTTTGTATACGTAAATCTTGACTTTTTTATATGGTCAGCTACACTTGCAAACAAAAGGCAATTTTTTTTCTCAACAAAAAAATTAAAATTACTTTTAAAATGTTAAATTTATTATAGGCTTTATACGGGCCGGTTTATTGCTCTATATCAGAGGTTGTCAATCTTTTTTAATTAGCGTACCCCTCGACAGGCCATTTCCCTGGATTGTACCACTTTGTTCTGCCATAATATTTTGTTTTAATGTATTTCTAATCAACGTGTTGTAAAGAAATGCGTTTTACGGCAGTTCATCCGATTGTATTTTTCAGCAAACCTGCAAATGCCTCGGAATCAGACCACACTCGACATAACATCGCCAACGGAAATTGGGGGGGTCATTAAAATATTCAACCGGTAACATTAGTCATTACAAATATAACAAACCGTTAGTAATCTAAATGGGTATATATAAAAAACAATTATCAACCGATAAAATTTAAGGAACACATGTACCCAATACCGAATTTATCATATAAGACTAGATCACGCTGAACGTCATTCAACAAATATGTAGCTGTTTAGATAACTGTCGTGTTTTAAGTAGAAATGATCCATAAAGTGCTATTAAAAACCGTTCCGTATTGTTTTAAAATGGACCACAACACGTGTATCAAATTGAAAGCTATCGGATCCCAATTTAAGAGCTTTTAACGAATTTTCAAAATTCACTCGGCTCCTGCTAGAATAACCCCTGGGCCTGTTTTAAAAACGTATTCAAATTACAAAGTAACATCGAGAATTTGCCAAAAAAAGTAAAACGAACACAGCCGTGGGCAAAATTTATTGTTGCTATTATAACATATCTTTATATGTACACAAAATAGTCCTTATTATAATAAACTGTATTATATGTTAGATTTGGAGATATACTTTATAACTACTTATTGATAATTCGATAAACTTATTAACAATACTCTCTTCTTCTCGTATCTCTCGACACATTCTGCCCGTTTCCTTTTCCGATCCGTTCTTATATTGGTATTACGTCATTTGTTGAAAGTAACAACTTCTATACTTTATGTTGTTTTAGTAATATTTTGTATACTTTATCGTCCGAAGAATTGTGTCGTACACTATAGCAACAATCGTAAGGGCAAATGGCGATAACAAATTTAGTAGACGTAAATAAAATTTTGTTGGTATTAATTAGCAAATATGCGCGAAGCGCGTCAAAGGTAGGAGTAATAGAGCGGATCCATGCATACTATTACGAATGATATGTAGAGAGTAAAAAAAAAGATTGCACAATGAAAATATGAAACAAATAATAGTAGGCGTCAATGTCGTATTGACGCATTTCGTGTCTAATATTATGTTGGAGGGACGAACGAACTTGAACCAATGTTATGTGTGGGTTTCAAACCAAACCACCGTACCCATATACAAAACAATGAATACAAAATTAAATAATAACTCAAAATAGGGCACTTCCGCTCCGTAATATCGAATGGAATTCGGCTAGGAAATAGAAATTAGTTAAGATTTCTTCGATGCCTCTCCTCAAATGCGAACGAACGTTGGTTGAAAATGCGAAGCATACCATGTAAGATATATTTATATTTTCACAAAATAGACCTTACTACAATAAACTAAATTATATGTTAGATCAGAAGACATCCCTTATAATTCTTTTATAACTACTTATTAACACTTCGATAATCTAATCTTATTAACAATGATCTCTTCTCTTCGTATATCTGGACCACCCTGCCCGTTTCCTTTTCCGATCCGTTCTTATATCGGTATTACGTCATTTGTTGAAAGTAACAACTTCTATACTTTATGTTGTTTTAGTAATAATTTGTATACTTTATCGTTCGAAGAATTGTGTCGTACATTCGGCCATCCGACTACCCCAGTCTGTCCCCAGACTGTTGTGGCTGCTGTAAACAAATAAAGTGTATTAATGAAGGCCGCAACCTTCCAAGTGACCCAATTTTTAACACTCTTGTAGGCCAGTCCCTTTAATACGATACACTTCCGTATTCTTTTCCTTTATTTCTTTATTGAGTACACGACTCATTTCTTTACCTAACTTTAACTCCTCTACTTTGTTTATAGAGTACGCAACTCTATTTGCATTACTTATTTGTAAAACTTATTAGCGTACACAACGCTTCTTTCGTCCCTCGTTCCCTTATTGAGTACGCAACTCAAACTATGATTAGAGTACACAACTCTACTTCCGTTTTTCGTTATTTTGAGTACGCAACTCGAACTATGATTAGAGTACACAACTCTATTTGCATTACTTATTTGCAAAACTTATTAGCGTACACAAAGCTTCTTTCGTCCCTCGTTCCCTTATTGAGTACGCAACTCAAACTATGGTTAGAGTACACAACTCTATTTGCAAAACTTATTAGCGTACACAACGCTTCTTTCGTCCCTCGTTCCCTTATTGAGTACGCAACTCAAACTATGATTAGAGTACACAACTCTATTTTCGTTTTCGTTATTTTGAGTACACAACTCAATTCGTTAACGTGTTGTTAGAAACTCTTCGTAAGAGATATAAGCCCAACTCGTCTATTGTACTTACATGACTTTCGAACGATTTTGAACGTGGTCGTTCGGTTTATAATACTCCTTTCCACAGCTTTAACCGTTCTACAGCCATTACTGTAGGATTGCGTCTGTATCTTTCGTTCAAACTTCTTACTACATAACGATCGTTACTTAATACCTTTCCGATTTGGTACGGACCCTTGTATTTTGGTCTCGGCTTACGAGACGAACCAGTTGCAGCTTCACTCGTTATCTGCATCATCACTACATCATCTTCTTTTACTTCGTAGTCAACAAAATAATGTTTAGTTTCACTGTTTCTTTTATCTTCCCGTATAAATTACATATTCTGGATACATCTTCGTCTTGTCGTTGTGCTGCTAAAATCCAGTCTTCTTCCGTTACGTCTATCTGATTAGTTTCTACCATAATCGAGAAATTTGCCACAAATTTACGAAAATAACTTGCTAACCCAACAAATTGACGCACTTGTTTAACATTTCCTGGAGCTTGCGTTTGTAGAACAGCTTCAATTTTGCGCTTCCCGGGCTTTACACCTTTCTCACTAATCTCTTGGCCCAAATAGTCAATTGAAGTTTGTAAAAACTTGCACTTACTTAGTCTCAATGTTAAATTGTTATCGCGTAACTTTATCAAAACTAACTCCAGGCGTTCCAATCCTCTTTTACAGTTACCGATGGAATAATTGTGTCGTCTATATAAGGAAAAGCGATAGAATCTTTCAGTTCACCCAAAGCTTTATTAATAAGTCTTTGAAATACTGCAGGTGAATTGCTGAGGCCGAAAAGCATACGTAGAAACTCGTAATGTCCGTCCGGAGTCACAAATGCGGTTTTCTCAACGGATTCTTCTTCCATTGGTACTTGATAAAATCCTTGAGCAAGATCTAGTCCCGTAAAATATTTATTTCCACCCAGTTTATTAATTTCATCTTCAATCCTGGGTAGGGGTATCTATCTTTTATAGTAATTGCGTTTAAACGTCTGTAATCTACGACTAGTCGATAGTCATCAGTCTTCTTCTTCACTAGCATTATGAGGCTGGCATAGGGTGAACACGATTCGCGAACTATATTGTTGTCCGATAATACTTGAATCAAATCACGTGCTATAGCTTTTTCAACTTCGGGCATACGGTAGGGTCGATACACAATAAGTACGTCACTTACGCATTTTATTTTCATCGCAACTAAATCAGTTTTTCTTAATTTATTTGTTGACACACATTCAGCAGATTTATTTAATAGTTCTAACAACTTCACTTTGTCGGCATCTTGTATTTCTCCAATCACTACTTCGTCATTCGTAAATCCTATGTTGACACTAACAGTCATCGTTTCTTCGATGTCGTTATATTTCATATTTGGTAATGTGCGTAAAATGATGTCATCTTGTCGTTTAATTAATAAAACGTGTTTCTGATCCAAATAATCTCGGCCTATTATTATGTCGTGCATAAGTTCTTCGTCGCCTAAAACGATCGCATTGACAGTTGCCGAGACGCCCATTATTTGTATATTTACGACGACTTTAGCGTTGCTTATTGTGGTCGTTCCCATAAAACTGCGTATGACACTTTTTACGCCGTATCCTATTTTCAAATCCAACTTTTGTGCTATCGAAAGTTTTATAAGGGTTGCTGAACTACCGGAACCAATTAAGCATTTTATTTTATAACTGTTTATTTTAGCTGGTACGATAAATATATTTTTTTTTTATGGGTATCTTATTATTTTCGCCTACGGTCGTTTCATTAACGTTTGCTTCAGGTACTTTGCGGCACTTCGCTGCACTTCGCGGCCAAATGTCCCAATTTGTGACATTTTCTGCACTCTAGTTTTGGCCTAGGACAGTTTCTTGCCAAATGTCCTGTTTGCTTACAATTGTAACACAGTACTTGGAGAACTCGAGGGTTCTGTTGTTGTAACGAGTCGCGAACCGTTGGGGACGGTCTTTTCTTGTTCGCGACACTATCGCTAATTTCGTATGTACGTTTGTGTGTAACTAATGGGACGTTTCCCATTGTGCGCATTTTGCTATACATATCGTCAGTATCCGCGAATCTCATAGAACTTAGGGTCCGTGCAATGTTTTCGTCTCGAATTCCTCCGATTACCGCATCGATCATACATTCGTCGTTAATGTTGCACCTCAGCGCTTGCAGTTTTTGCAGTTTACAAAAACAATAATCTCCTAAAGACTGTCCTGAACGAGCCTCGTAATTTGCTGCACTTTGTAACAAATTTGAAAAACGAATTACTGTTTTAAACTTTTTTGTCAAACTCTGTGCAAGGTCCATCCACTTCATATCAATACAAGTTTGTCTCTCGAACCACTCACGAGCGTGACCACGTAATCGTAGAGTTGCTAATCGCAGGGTGTCGTTATCATTCCAAGAGTACCTTCGTGCAACTTCATCTACCTTATTGACCCACTCTTCCACGGTATCTCTTTCTTCATCGGGATTATATGAGGGTATTAATTTTTCATCCCCCACGTGGGGCCTCGTATAGGAAGTAGCTGGTCTTTCTGACGTCATAGCCATTTCACTAGTAACACTGGCTTGTTCGCTAATTCTCGAATCCTCAGATTGTGTCCTTTGCTTTTCTATCAATTGCTCGTATTCCTTCTGCAGCTTGTTATATTTTGTCTTCCATGTTCGGCCATTGTCATCAGGCAGACGGTTTGAGCTATGCGATTGGGGTGGAGGTGTACTCATTTTGCACACTATCCCACTTCTGATTTGTAAGATATATTTATATTTTCACAAAATAGACCTTACTACAATAAACTAAATTATATGTTAGATCTGAAGACATCCCTTATAATTCTTTTATAACTACTTATTAACACTTCGATAATCTAATCTTATTAACAATGGTCTCTTCTCTTCGTATATCTGGACCACTCTGCCCGTTTCCTTTTCCGATCCGTTCTTATATCGGTATTACGTCATTTGTTGAAAGTAACAACTTCTATACTTTATGTTGTTTTAGTAATAATTTGTATACTTTATCGTTCGAAGAATTGTGTCGTACAACCAGCAAAAATGATTTAATTAAAACCTAATTTGGTTTACTTTAAATCAATTAAAATTCGGCATTTCTATTTTATAAAGTGATAATCGTCGAGATAATTAGGAATAAATGAATGAACATACAAAAGGATACCGGATTACTGTGGTTTTAGCACCGGATGCTATGATTACATAATCATAATTAAGCAAATACTCTTAACTAAACTGGAAATTTAAAATTAATTGCTTAGATTTTAATACTTCACCTCCTTTGGGCCCAAATCCTCAAGTAGCATCCGTCCAAGATTTCTATAGTTCGTTTTTTTAAGACAAATGCTTTGACTTTTAAGTGCCGACAATAAATAAAAATAACATTAGCCGCTTATTATTATTATGGAAAATTGTTATTTATTGATAACAGTTTCCATCTTATGTATCTAAAGCAGCTATATTAAAGATTTTGTAATTATTTATGCAACCGATAATTCAATTTGTAGATTATTTTTTTAAAAAAGTTATTATCATTTGTTAATGTTCACTGGAATTGGACACAATAAAACCACAAATTGTTAACTTGCAACGTTTCGTTTCTTTATTGAAACTTTATCAAGCAACTGAAAATTAACAAACTATAACAACAATAACTACAAGTATTTTATAAAATTTATACATAAAATTTATAAAAGTTATTATCATTGTTGTTCAAACGATTTAACAGTATTAAGATTTTTGATGTTACGCAACAGTCATATTTGTCTCTCATCTCCTTAATTTATTTTTAGTGCACATCATTAACAACAGAAAGCTCTCAGTAATTAAAATTTGTCATTACAGAATCTGAAAAGCAATACTTCGAACCAGTGCTCTCAAACTTTGGGGAGGATCGACAATAACATGTTACATTCTAGATCAGGGCTGGACAAACTTTTTACGAAAAGGGCATATTAGGAATTCAACAGGAATTGAGTGCCGTAAGTTAAATAGAAGTGTGTAAATAGCAAAAAAAAAAGATGTGCATAAAGATAAATAACGGTAAAAGTATTATTCCAATTAATTTTTGTTAAATGTAGCAAATTCATTTTCAAAACTGCTTAGTTAATTTAAAAGTGATCGTCTAATTTATATTATTACTTTGTAGAATTTTAAATATCTTAGCAATTTTATAAAAAATGACCCAAATATCGTATGATTTTAAACAACTTTCTCTGATGGCAAAATCAAAGATATTCAATCTTCAAAATAAATTCTATAAAAATATAATAAAAGAGTTAACTCAGAAATGTACTGCCAAACCTGAGCTCCCTGATCTAGTTTTTTAAAAAAATTACTTTAAACCAATTTTAATAACTTTATTAATAAAAATGTGAAGTGTGATGTATCATCTACCTCATATAAAAACCCCCCACTGACTTGTACCAAATGGTTGTATTTTCAGACCGGTACACTGGTTGAAAAACACTGATTTAAACAATCTTTCGAGTTCAAAAGGTCCGTACATTAATTAGTATTAATTACTACAAAGAAACAACAAAAATATATGGCGTTGAATATCTCAATTTAAATAAATATAAATACAGCTTTATTAACCAGAAAAACATTTCTACGAACAAAGAACACGATGTTAAAAAGAACTTAAACAACTGTAATAATTTTTAACCAACTTTATAAAATTGGAAATATTATATTTTTTATTGGACTATGACTTATAATCAATAAATAATCAATAAACCGTTAGAAACTAAAGTAAGAAGAACAGTGGAAACTCTGTTATCCGGACTAATTAATGTTTCAGCTCATCTGTATAATCGAAAATCCGGATAATTGAAAAAAAAACAATTTTACCTTGTTAGGTATTTATTTAAAAAAAAACGAAACAAATAATTATAAATTATAAAATCAACAGTAAAAAATACCAAATAGAATCATAAAATGTTTAGGTAAAATTAAAAGTAAATTGATCATTGTTAATCGTGGCGAAAAGCGGAGTGTGCACATTCGAGCTCAAAGTGGCACATTCCGATCTCGGGAAAATAAATTTGCCTCCCTCGCTCGGAACTGTGCCACTTTTCGGTCGAATGCGCACATCTTCGTGTTAATTGGATTCGACTATATTAATAACAAATCCTTCAAATACAGATTTTCTATTCGGAGAAAGTTTTCGCTTGAAAGTGCACATACTCCTTAATAATTGAATTTGCCTATCTTATTCTTCTCTCTTATATAATCTTATATATAATCTTTATAATCTTTATATATAATCTTATATAATAATATTAATTAAATCAAGCTGAACTAAATGTACCACTTCTTGCTTTTCTTTTAATTAAAAATTACAATAGGTTATTTTTACCAAAAACCACATTTCTAATTTAGTACTTTTAAGCTAGACAAGATGGGAGACTTCATCGTACATAAAAAAAAATACTTTAACTCTTTCCGAATTTTGACTCTCATTTCCCCACCTCTTTTTTTTTTATATCACACCCAAGTCATTCTAAAATTGTGATGTACCACCTATGTAACATATAAATATTTTTTTATATTTAAAAATTGAATTAATTCATAAATGAAGTCTAATTACAACAGTGTATACAAAATGCGCCTTAAAACTAATTTGTTTATAATTTTCAGAAAAATGAAAATTACCCAAAAATATTTGGAGACATTAATTTTGACATATAAACCTTCAACAATCTACAAAAGATGATATAAAAATCAACTAATTGATTTTCAGTGGCCCACTTCAGAAAATTTGACTCATATACAATTTTAATTAATCAAAAACGCGAATTAGTAAACATTCGAAAGTACACCCGAAAATATTTTTATCGAGCTTGCTACAATTAGGCGTGCGGAAGAGCACCATGATAACTTATCATAAGGTATAAAATATCTAACCTTTTATAAACAAAAAAATAGATCTAATTTATTCGACTTTAAATTTTTTCAATTGAAGAATAAAATAATAATATAGGCAAATCCGATAAATACGAGGATGTGCGCATTCGAGCGAAAAGTGGCGTATTTCCGAGCGAGGGAGGCAAATAAAGTACGACGCGGAGCGGCGCACTTTATTTTCCCGAGATCGGAATGTGCCACTTTGAGCTAGAATGCGCACACTCGGTTTTAAGCACGATTACGAAGTGTGCCGTTTTAACAGGAAAAAATAAACGCGGTTGACAATCCGGATAATCGCGAATCCGTATAACTGAGGTCCGGATAATCGAAGTTTTACTGTACATTAAAGTTCGTAATTTTTGCAGAAACAACAATTAACATCATATTAATTTCGTCATAACATTGAATCGTAAATACCGCCGAAGTATAACCATCAAAATCTTGCACTAACTAATTTAGATGATCATAAACTAAAAAAAAAAACTAGATAATCCAACTCTGATGATTAACAGCCGTGACATCCAGGTATATTTCTCATTATAGTATACCTTTAAACGTCGTTAAATGTATACAATAAATTAACATAATGAATTAAACTAGAAAGGGCACATAAATCAGACAGAAAGATCATAAATCGTAACTAACTACTGCTTGTGCATGAAAGATCAGCTAACTTTGTAATTGATAGATAATAATAGCTAGAAATTACATGGGCACTACAAATTACATTCACCTTTATTTTGTTAAAGGTCCTAATGGGCCATATGTATGTGGCACTTCCTCCAATTTATCCTGAATAGGATTAATCAAAAGGGATGTTATGTTATTTTTTTCCTGTGAGATAGCACGAGGCGGACCTTGCATTCTATTGTGCTATTATACAAGAAACCGAGAAAAAACAACCATAACGAGGAACTGAACGTTATTCAAGGTGTAGAATTTTAAAATTAACCCTTAATTCATTCATGCTAACATTTTCCCATTCAAGAATGTAAACTATGGGTAAAATTATTTCATGTATCCTTTCATAACTGAAAATATTCGTAACCGTTTAAAAATACGAATTGACTGTATGTAATAAATTTATATCAACAACAAATTTTCCTAATTTCATATCCTAGAGCGCGTTGTTAATCAAACTAAAAGGATTATGTATAATAACATAATAAATCAAATGCACCATTAATTTTGACTAAATATTTAAGTAGCACTTCAGATTAATGTAAAAAAAAACAAAACCCACGATTTTACATTGAGCCACGATATAAAAGATTACCCCAATAAAAACAGTTTTAACCCACAAATACTGTTTGTATCAATTCAATCAGACTTGTTTAGAAGAACACTTGGCAATTCTATTTCAACAAAATGTTATTCGGAAAATTACAGGTAACAGATGTTATATAATTATAAAGTCTTAAGATTTAAATTAGTAGGTATAGTGTTGAGTCCTTGTTAAAGATAATTGAAGACCTCGACGTTCAATTTATAAAGCTGTAACGATTTACGTGCAAATCGAAAAATAAAATGCTTTGAACTTCCAAATAATTAAAAAAAAAAAACGGTGCGTGTACGTGTGTACGCGCTTTAGAAGTTATACTTCTTTGGGGTAACTAAATTAATATAAATAAATTCAATATATACAAAGATGTGCACATTCGAGCGAAAAATGGCACATTTCCGAGCGAGAGAAGCAAATGAAGCGCGACGCGGAACGGCGCGCTTCATTTTCCCGAGATCGGAATGTGCCACTTTGAGCTCAAATGTGCACACTCGGATTTAAGCATGATTCGCAATAATTTAGGACATAAATTAAATAAAAATTTAGTTAATTAATTTTCATCGTTCCCTCTCACTCCCATTGTCGCTATTGTCGTATTTTTTCACTCCCTTCCACTCATTGCTATGGTAAATACGTTTCTTGAACATAGAATCCACATTTACTAAAGGAGTTGTCGGAATAAGACAAAAGGTTGTCTGATCTTGATAAAATTTTGGATTCATATAGAGCTTGGTGTTTATGATAATCACAAAAAAAATTGTGACGTTAAACTGACATCGATTCATTTCTTGGGTCGGGTTGTGTTTCAGGTTCTGGTTGTGGTTCAGGTTCTGGTTCTGGTTTTGGTTGCGGTTCTGGTTGAGGATCCGGTTCTGGTTCTGGTTGAGGGTATTAACCTCGGGTTCCTTTTGATATCTAAATTTTATCTTAAACTATTCCTAAAGAGCTTTCAGAATCAGTAATGAAACTAACGGGAACTCGAGGTTAATACAGTTGGAATGGCATTTTTTATTTATCATAACATAGATTAACTAGCTAATCATGATCTAGGTCACAAGGTACCATGCAAATAAGATGCAGTCATATCCACTGATTAATAATCAGAAAGAAATTTATAATTATCATTTGCCGATAAAAAGGTATGACAACTTTTGTATTGAATCTTGTTATGGCCTTGGTAGACTTCCTCTCTACATATCAACAATTCATCAGTCCTATTAATCATTTTTGCCAAAATATCATGTTTAAAATACTTAAATTCCTTAATCTGACAACTCCTTTAATCTAATATTTTGTTTTGTAACAGCAAAGAATAAAGTTGACAAATCTAATAAATACAAGGATGTGCGCATTCGAGCGAAAAGTGGCACATTTCGGAGCGAGGGAAGCAAATGAAGCGCGACGCGGTGCGGCGCGCTTTATTTGCCCGAGATCGGATTCTGCCACTTTGAGCTCGAATGTGCACACTCGGTTTTAAGTCTGATTCGCAATAACACTGGTCTACAAAATCCAACATTTTGTCTACCTTTCAAATAAATGCTATGTTTTTATACTTATTTGGGATCACTGAATACGCATATGGAAATAGAATTTTCAAAATCAGCGCTTGGTTTAAAAATATCGCAAATATGAAACTTTAACCATTTTATTTCAAAAAAAACATTAATATTCAGTTTTTGTAATTTTTTACCTGCAATAAGAATTAAGAAATATTACCAAAATATTATAAACTATTTTAATTAAGAAAATCTTTTCTTTTGCGCTTGTCTTTTGTGATCACTTTCGGAGATAGTTCTTCTCGAGTTCCAGCAGTAGTCCGCTAACATTAGCTCATTCCATAAGCCCTGGTATCTTTTTGCCATTATTGATATATCTTGGCGCAATCGTTCGCCATGTTCGTCTTTTACTGCACCGCAGTTGGCAAAAAAAATCGAGATGAGAATGAAGAAAGTGAATTTTTAAGCACATATTGCAACCCAGCTGATATTTTTTTAGAATTTTGTTCGCAACTTTTATTGCTTAGAAAATCATGAACGTCTGGCCCAAGAGACTTCCATTCCTCTTTTTCAAAGTCCTGTAAAACGGAATCAAAGTGTTCATCTTTCAGAATCTTTCAGAATCTCTCGAATTTGAGAATCGATCAAGATTCCTTCTTTGATTTTGGCATTCCTTGGACGCGAAAATGAACTTTTCAGGTATTTGAAGGCTGGTCCATTTTTGTTGAGAGTTTTGACAAAGTTTTTCATTAGTCCCAATTTAATATAATGCAAATTGTGACTTTACACTAAAAATCTGTCCAAAACGATACAAAGAACCTAGAAAACTTCACCTTTAAACCGGTAACACAACGCAGACGGCATTGGGCACATCAAATGAAGACGTAGTAATAAAATTTATGCAGTTAAATCACTAAATATTTAAAAATTTCATAAAAAATCATTTCATCATGATTTATCACGATACCTGTTATTTTCTTAAATATTGTATAAATGAACAATAAGAGCTAACCATCATTTCTAAGGAGTATAATTCGATTTAGCGTACCGAAAACTATTGATATAGAATATTTTTATGTAAAAGGCAATTTTAATATAGACCAGTGTAATTAATTCACTTTGTAAACAATTTTAATTAAAAATTACAAGACTTCTGCCGCGTGTACAATTTGATGTCCGGAAAAATGTGCTCATATGTCGTTTTATTTGAATACACTACTATTTCCTTTTTAGATTCAAAAAGGAATTAAAACAAATTAAATAAATACGAAGATGTGCACGTTCGAGCGAGAAGTGGCACATTTCCGAGCGAGGGAAGCAAATTTTCCCGAGATCGGAATGTTCCACTTTGAGCTCGAATGTGCACACTCGATTTTAAGCACGATTCACAAAAGTCAAATTAGCTGTGCGCGCGCAACTTCTGTTGCCGACTAAAATTTTACTCGCAACGCACCAAAAGAAGTATATCTTCAAAAATAAAAATTTAAACAACTTCTGATTTTAAGCACACACACTCACCTAAAAGGTTCATTGTTTGATATTCGGATATCCGGTATTCGTTACATTAATACACACAAATCAGACAACTGTTATTGTCTTTCAGACAGTACAACGTAGATGTGGCGATAAAACCGTAGGAGGCAATTTGATTAAGAGGAGGCAGGAGTTAAAATTTTTAGCCGAGCGGATTAAGTCTAAAACTTTTCTCACTTTGACGGACCACTATATTGGATTCTCCTTTTCAGGTAGATTCACGACGGAGTGACAATTATCTAAATTCCGTTGTAAAAATGTTGCTTTTAAAAGAGAAAATACTAGAATTTTGCTAAGGCTTGGGTTAATACATATTTCTACCTTTTTTACTACAATAAAGTCTCAAAGTAGCAAATTTGAAACCGGTAAATTGGGGTACTTCTCTTGGTCTGACTTTATTTTGTAATAAAAAAAAGTACACAAGCCTTCTCACCCGGCAAATTTTGCCTACCTCGAGGTGGAAGTAGGGGGAAAGTGGCATGAAACAGCCAAGTTTTGAAAAAGCCATTATCAATTACGCGGTAGTTTTCATACGAATCGTTCATGTATTATTATTTTAAGATAGCAACACTAGCCAGATATCCCCCACAAAAATTTGACCGTTCACCGTCAATAAACGGCGCCGATACGACGTATTGAAGATTTTGTCCTCAAAAAGTAAGGTTTTGAGTTCAGTTTATTTGTTTTCTAACGCCTATACGTACAAAACAAATAATAATATGATTACACTATAATTTTATAGATATATTAGGCCTTCTAATAACGTATATATTTTGTAGACTAATCTTTGATTTCATAGTAATTTTCGAGATTTTGTTTCTTGAGAGAATATGTTTTGAAATAGCCGGACTGCAGTGTAATGAAAAAGCCACCTTTTAATTGCATAAAATGCAATAATAATTGTAGTAACAGCAATCAAGAGTGGTACCGATGCAAAATTGTAATGGTTGGGCATATAAATCCTGTGACGTAAAAGGGAAATTGCATTATTTTTGCTAAAAACGTTTTTAAGTTTTTGCAATGATTGATCTCAAACGTCAAATTTTTTGACAGTTTCTTAGATTTATGTAAGTAAATATTTTATCGAGAGTTTGCGTTATTTAAAACGTTTTATAATTATATAAGATCTAAAATTATAGCTTAGGATTATTATTAAATAATATCTTCGTTAATGTACAGTTTTAATCTTGTAATAAGAACATGGCTTTTTCAAAAATTGGGTTGGCTGTTTCAATACCTATAGGTTATGAAAAAGTCAAATTTTATTTTTTTTATAAATGATTAGAAGTCGAAAAATATCGTTAATTTTGAAAAATGTTTTATGACATTACGTACATAAATGCATGAACAATTACAGATTTAAAAAAAAAATTGATTTATTTATGTGCTTCTATATTATTTATTCCTTTTTTTAAAACTGGCTGTTTCATGCCACTTTCCCCCTACTGCCGAGAAAGATAAAATTTCTTATTTCTATGTAATCTACATTTTAAAGTAATTGTTATTCTTTAATTAAAATTATATTTAATAAATAAACTAAATCCCATCTAATGAAAATCACTCCCAAATTATAGGTACCTACTTATATAATTTTAATAAATTATTAAAATATATTTTTTTTGAGACACATACAAGTTATTAATGTCCAAATTTTGGAAAAAAAAATTATTAAATGAGTTCTAAAATATACAGTTATTTGTATAAGACCTATTATTGTTCGTCTAGGTTTGACAGAACTTTATGAAAAATCCACATTTAGTTCGGCTGCTTGGTTCTGAAAGAGATTTCAGGTAAACTTGTTATGGTACATCCCTTGTCGGCTTGGGCTTTCTAATTAAAAACGTTGGTATTGTGTTGAAAATTTTAAGTAACAATAACTGAATTCACAACAAATTATAAATTATATAATTTGTTACAGTATTTAATTTTTGGAGACAAGAAATTGTATTTAGATGAAGACATAAATTTTTTGATAGTTGTTTTGTATATTTTTACATATAATGATGTATAATTAGCAATCCAGACAAGGGAGAGAGGCAATTCTCCCCGGGTCTAAGTTAATTTTTAAGGCCCGTAATATGTGCTTAATTTTTTTTTCTTTGAAATCTATGGTATCAATGACAAGGTCGTATGATATTTTCTTTGGGCCCGACTTTTCTATGCATGACTCTGATAATTACCAATATTTGTTTTATACTATTTTTAATATACTTTTTCATTATTTTAAAATTTTTTTATAAAATTACATAAAATCATGTTTATTCTTCAGATTATAGTCTTATATCTATTCTTAAATTGTCAAAATAAACAAAATTATTTTAGAAACGACTAGAATGAATAACTTTGAAAGGACTTTTGTTAAGGAATTACCTGGGTTGAAAAAAGGCTTAACACGCTTGACCGACTTTCTAGCTGGGATACCCCCAATACAAGTATCCAAATAAATCGCTATGATATAAAATTTTTCAGTTTGCCCCTGTTTCCGCCTTTGTTTATAAAGATATTCAATTTTTTTTTTTTTGGAATTGAATCTTATGACAATTTTGCAGAGATGTCTGGAATTAGAATTTTGAAAATCGGCCTATTTTTAATAGTTCCATCTTTATCATCAAAAAAATCTAATTTAAAAAGATTAATTCAAAAAAGTAATTCCAGACATCTCTAGAAAATGGTCATAAGATTATGTGTGTAAAAAAAAATTCAGTATTCCTTATAGTTTAGGCGGAAATAGAGGCCGCGTTAACATTGTTTTTCTTATGGAGCAATTGACTCCTGCTTCCTCTTAAGGAATAAGAAACACCTAAAGTGTAAATTTCGATGATATAATCTACATGGCATTGAAACGTCGCCTGTAAGTATTTCCCTAAACGCAAAAAGATACACACTTCTCGTATCTTATCGTTACAGACGATTCATTTATACTATTTACTATACATGGAGCTAAACAAACTCGTAAGTGGCTTATCTCCAAACTTAAACCACGTTATTGATAAATGATTTTAAAATTAATACAGTCAACTCGCGTTATAACGAATTTCAAGGGACCCACGAAAAAGTTCGTTATATCGAAAGTTCGTTATATCGAAATTCCTTATTATAAAAGCATAAATTAACAAATTTTTACTTTGTTTAGAGATATAGAATTAATCAATCCAAAACACCACAAATTCGTTGTAGTTTATTAAAATAACCAATATAACGCAGAAATGTACAAAAAAATAATAAAACAATAGAAAACAACAATAAAAAAAAAACAATAGAAATAATACAAATAGAAACACGTATAATCTAAAAAAACTCCGTAATTTTAGTTTGTATGCAGGTGACTGTACGTGTCCGTTCAATTGCGTTCTCCAGATTTAAGATACTTGAGAATACACTGTCGTCAAGGTCATGGCTTTGCAAGTAATTGATAATTGATAGTGTTAAGTTTGCATTTCTTTAAGATAAAGATCAAAAATTGTGTAGAAACACATTATGTAAATTATATAACATACCTACAGTACTTACTTTTTTAACAAAAATTATTAGACTTTGGTCAAGAAAACTTCGTTATATCGAGGGGACCAAAACCCATTAAAATTTTCGTTATAAAGCGAGATTTTCAAGGGACCGGCGGTTTCTTTCTTTATATCGAGATTTTCGTTATATCGAACTTCGTTATAACGCGAGTTGACTGTATTCTCAATAACACTTTTAAGATAATTTATATTTGTACGTTCGATGAATCGCACACCATTTCTTTTATAATATTCGTACCGTTTGCCGATACTGTTTTTTCGTTATAATAGAATTAAATATTAATAGCAGAAGCAAATTGTATAACGTACACATTGAGAAATTCGGTACCACTAAAAATAAATGTCGGATGGTCTATTTATTGGTTTGTAAGGCCACCGTTTTAAAGTTATGCCGTTGAACTGTCAATTTAATTAGACGAATTAAAGTTTTCATGTCGTCAAATAAGCCCTGTCACGTTGATTTAAATTAAGTAGATATTTTGTTGCACGTCATTACTAGTACTTTAGAGCCACTTACTAATTCCTGCAGGTGTTCACATGGTAATAAATGAACAGCTCATTTATAATTAGTTGGTAATCGATTTCTTAAATGTAAAACGTATGTGATGAAATTTTTGATCCAAATGTAATGCGTATTACTTGGCACGTGTGGGGGACACATTACAAATTTTATCTAGATATCCGATTTATAAGCAATTAAAATACAGCGGTACCTCGGAATACGAACATAATCCGTTCTCAGATAGCGTTCGAATACCAAATCCAAAACAAAATGTTAAAATTTATATTTCTAAAAAGCGTAAGCGTCACTTGAGACGCCGTTCAAGTTCCGAAGCCATATTTTCGTAAAAATTTTCATTCGGATTCCAAGTTGTTTCAATTTTGAAGGCGTTTGAATTTCGAAGTATTAGTGTATATAAGTTTTGTTCTTATTTCAACAATCTTACTTTCTACTTAATTAAAAAACCTTCCAAATTAAGATGCGTTTAAAAAATCATGGTACCCATTTTGCTCTGTTTTGAACGAATGATTTGAAGAAAACATATTACAGGACTACCTTGGCATGTTACAAGGATTTGGGAACTTGATAAAATCCTGAAGGGCAGTATAAAAATTAATTTCGGTCTTTTCTTGGATCAAAGTATTGGTGTGAAGGTTTGTCAGTGTAAATGTAAAAGTAGGAAAAACGTATAAAATATAGAAAAAAGTATTATTCAAATGAAAAACTGCAATATTAGGTTTAATTCATTATCATTTAATGTTAATGCGAATTATTTCATTTGGATTTTAAATAGATACTTTTCGTACGGATACACAGTTACGCACACAACAAACTTGGACAACAAGAAAAGGCTTTAGGTAGCCAGAAACAACGTTTTTAGAGTTTAGGATTGAGCCAAGACCATAAAAATGTTAAAATTCGTAAGATTCTCAGGTCGCAATATGCAAAGATAATACTGTATGTACCTACATAATACGTTTTCTTCTTCTTTATGTTTGTTCTCCTCGTCATCATTGATGTGAACTTCTGAAAATACACAAGCGACAACTGCATCGTCATCCAAGTCGAATGTCGAATTATAATTTACATTCAATCTCATTGTTAGAGTATGTTTAGCGGTATTACACATGTTTTTATGCAGTGTACACCATTGATTTACTTAATCCCATTTCCCAACAAACGGTCTTTGTTTCACACAGCGTTGCAATCTATTGATAATATCCGATTAACTATGTAACGTAAGAGCTTTACGTGTTTTCTTTAAAATTACTGCACTCATAATTGTACTTATTTAGCACATTGAATAATTGACTAACACTGGTTGCATGCACCTGCGGCTGCTTATTGTACACATGCACAGTCGAAAAATTTCGGGTATCTTTTGATTAGTCGGTAAAATGTCGGGTTAAGTTTTTCATAACCGACAACTTTTGTCATTATAAGAAAAATTAAGGTTTGTTATAAACGGGTTCGTTATTTGCGAAAAAACTAACACACGTTTAATAATATTTTAGTCCGTTCCCCATAGATGGGTTTGTTCTAAACGAAAGTTTTAATAAACGCGTTCGTTATAAGCGAATATTATGTATTTAATTGCTAAATTTGTTATTCCCATTGTTCTTACTTTCATGTACTAGGACATAAACCTGTATTTATTTAGAGTGTATTTATATGTCGTTCCATCGTGTTTTTGGTCTTCCTACGTTTCTTTTGCTATGTAGTTAATAATAGAAGACTTTTTAGACAATTTTCCTACATATATTCTTTGCATGTGATCGTTCTATTTGCTTCAATATTTTTCAACTTTATCGTTTAGTGAATCTATCATTAATTACTATTTTTCTTATCTTGCCTAATACAACAGCTTATATAGATACATATATAAATATATCAAAAAACACACATTTCCGCACTTTAAATTCTACACGGAGAAAAAAATATCCTTAATATAACTATCTAACGTATACCCAATTGATGTATTGTTCTGACAAGGATTCGAATGTCTAATTTAACGATAATTCTAAGTCAATTTGACAATTCATTTTTAGTGGTCCGTGGCTTTACGCAATAGGGCATCAAAACCTACTCTAGAAAACGTTTTCAAATTTTGCGAAATGATTTGTGTTACGACAAAACAAGCTCCAGAAGTTTGTGTTAATCTGTCAAAACTGGTTTTTCTTATTATACACGGCGAATTGTACTTAAAATAACATAATACCGTGGTGGAATGGAAAACGCGCTCGCGCTCCAATCTTTTGCATTTTGTTTCCCCGGGTTCGAGTCCTCTAGGTAGCAAAAGGATTTTTGCAATTTTTTTTTGAAGGAGAATTGTTTATTTTTGTTTATACAATGATTAGATGTGTTTTTCGACAAAAAATAGGTATAAACAGCACAAAATCAACGAAAAATATGTAAACTAAATTAAAATGTTTTTAATGAATTTATATGTTATTCCGTTAACAGGGTTGTATTACCAATAAGTACGCATACTGTCAAAATTATTTGCAGTGTGTGGACGAAGTGCTTTATTATTCTATTATTGTTGTGATTAATTCAGTATTGTAAAAACAATCTTTTTGAAGACTACTTTGACCAGTGTTTTTTTAAGAACAACGATATGTTATTATGTTGTTTATAAAATGATAACTTAAAAGTTAAATTAAAAACATAAAGTAAATTGTAAGGATCAAAATCTTTATTTATTAGCATGTGTGGTCGACGACAACAAAGTGTCGAAAGCAAAGCCGGTGTTGACAATAAAAGCATAAGCCAAAAGAATACTCTTCACATCCAGATTCTTGGCATAGGGATCCGTCAAATTGGGGATAACACACTTGGACCGGCGTCTGGTAGGAAGAAATCGTTTCATTGGTGTAGCGACTCTTCTTCCAGGCATTGCGGATTTTTTAACAATAAAACATCCAATCATTGTATAAACGACAATAAACAATTCTCCTATAAAAAAAATTACAAAAATCTCTTTGCTGCCTAGAGGATTCGAACTCGGGGCAACAAAATGCAAAAGATTGGAGAGCGAGCGCGTTCTCCAGTCGACCACAGTAATATGTTATATAACGTGCAATTCGCCATGTATAAAAAAAGAAACCAGTTTTGACAGATTAAAACAAACTTCTGGAGCTTGTCTTGTCGTAACACGAATCATTTCGCAAAATTTGAAAACGCTTTCTAGAGTAGGTTTTAATGCCCTATCGAATGATGTGGGTCTCATTGCGTAAAGCCACGGAACACTAAAAAGGGTCCCTTGTTAGTTGTAATCCATGTCCAGGCAAACATAATCTGAATCCGTAAGATTCGCATTTAGCCCGATGTAAAACGCTGTGTGGTCATTATGCAAAATAACTCATTGATAAACTTTGTACCAATCAAAGCTAGCATGACACTAATCAGATTAATATGGTAAAATTTTCGAACAATGTCGTTTTACAGAACTTTATTATTAAAATGACTCGATCAAATAATAGTCCTAGGCTGCACTTGCAATTAAAATAATCAGGTTGTGGTAATAGCAGATTGATCAAACACTAATAGGCAAAATAGATGCAGCAGTAAGTGGATGAAGTCCCATAATGCTGGAATTAATAGCTTCCATGCATTATGTGCTAAGTGCATACTTTGATTAAAATTAAAATTTTAATATTTGTTTATTCTCATTATTGAAATTTCTAAATTTATTTTATTACATAAAATATGGTAATAAACAATTGGATTTTCCTTTGTTCCGTTTCCAGATAATTCATTCCGTACTTTACCCCCATGAAGTTTATTTCTTTGCATTTTGAACGAACGACGCAAAAAGGAGGCGAATTAAGACTATAATAGGTAAGTTGGGTAGTAGATGACGTAGCACCCCTGTCTAGACGATTGGGGTTGGGGCAGGCCATGGCGCAAGCACGGACATGCACAACGGAAGTTACAGCCGCCTGCGTCTATGCGCAGGCTTACTACTACCATACACTTCTTTCGTTTAATTCATTTGCATTTCTCCACCAATTAATTGGTATTTTATACCCACACCCTTTTCTAAAAATGCATTCTTTAAATGTCCACGAATAGCCGCCAAGGAAATCCCTTCGAATAAATCTAACAAAAGAAAATTGAAAGTATTTGTGAACTGTCCATTACAGTTTATTGGATTTGAACCAAGTGAAGGTGCCGGCGTTTGCAAAATGAGCAACGGAGGCCTCGCCAACAAGATTCGCAACCAGTGACATTGACGACAGTGAAACGAAACCCCGTTTACACAGCCAAAATATATCGGAACATTCCACATTGTACGGCATATTACTTTTATCATACTTAGTATTAGTATTAGTATTAGTCATGGTTCAAAACGTACATACATGAATAAGAGCTGTGCTCATTATTTTTACTTTTTTTTTAACATGCAAACCATAAAAACTATTACTTTTTAATTGAAATAACTTAATAGATGGACGAAATCACAATATTTTGTTGCCCACTTCTCAGAACTTGAAAATTTCTATTTGGTAGATGACATCTTTCAATAACAAAAACTTGGTTCTTCTTTGTCAAAATTTGCAGCTGCAAAATAAAGGGGGTCATGAAAACCCCAATGACAAATTCGCTAAATCACAACGAAAACGCTGTTGGCCAACTAGATTCTACCTGTGCAGGTATAAACTGAATAATCCCGGTCTAAAATCAACAAAAAGAATGACTAATGGTTTTAGTTGTATCCGGAATTTTAATATATTAACGTATTTTTAATCAAACGCCAATTTCAGTTTTATCAAAAAAAACAACCACCATTTTTATGAAAATTGTAAAAATAAAGCGGTACGTATTCATGACTGGTGAATTTGCAAAAAAAAGAAAAACATTTGATTAACGTACACCGGGGTTTCCTAACCTTATTTTATTGCAGAACACCAACAAATCCCAAAAGTTTGGCGGACCACTGCGTTTTTGTAAAAAAAAAAACAATAGGTGTGATTTTTTTTAGTTCTAATAGCAAAAATCACAGGGTTCAAAAAATTTGTACTTCAAAAAGTTACTAATTTACCAATTATCAACTTATTTCACGGAACACTTACAGGCCTTCTTCGGAACGCCAGTGTTTCGCGGAACAAACTATAAGAAACCCTGACGTACAAGATAATTGGCAAATATTAATAGAGCACCTACGCTTGCAGCGAGCAGTAAAAGAATAAATATGCGACTTACAATATTTCGGTATAATAAGTATTTTTAGATCCATTTTTATAAGATTCACAACTTGAAAACGAAAAAGAAAGCTGGTTTGAGCACGAACACAACAATCAACTTCCCCTATCGTTGCCGGTTGCCACTATAATAATCAAAGAATGGAGGAACGAGCACATGTCTGGCATGGATTCGTTGGGCAGGCAACGCTCGACCTGTGGTTTTATAACTATCTTCTTTTAACGCGTAATAAACGAGAAATAAAACGCAGCACTTACATAAAAGATATTAGAACAATCCATTGGTACGCTATACATGCCTAACAACCGTTACCATCTCAACCTCTGTCTTAAAAGGGACAACGTCTAGAAATTTATTGGCAAAGTTCAGAATGTTGCCTTTCTTTTAATAAAACAATTTTCTGCAACATTCTCTCGTTTGACTGGGTTTGCAGGAATTGCAATAATGGTTAAGGCGTTTTAATGTGTTTTGCATTTTTAATTTCCTAAATAATTACTGAATAATACAAATGACCTGTTTAACAATACCATTAAATAAAGAGACTGCAGACGTGTTTCCACAGAACAGATATATAGAGAAGTGCAATCTCCATATAAATCGTTGGAAACACGGCCCTCTGGCCGCCAAATGGAAAAACTAAAATTAATATCGGCGAATTTAAAAAAAAACCGTTAGGCATGGGCATTCTTTTTGCCGCTTCACGGATAGTTTTATTCAATAATCATGAATATTAAGGCTGCGCGCCAACAAACAAAAATTGTAACAAGATCCAGGTGGCGAATACATCGCGATATTGGAATTTTTATCAATGTTACGTACCTACACTGAATAAACTACTCACCGCTAGGCGATCGGTGGTTGAAACCACGATTCACGTTTAAAAACGCTTTGCTTTGAATACGATACATTTCATATGCATTATGGACATGATTTAATTATTATTATTTGAACTATATTTTTAAAACAACTAATTAATATACGATACTATGATTATTTTAATTTGTTACATTAATCTCATTCTTTACTATTACTACATACATAAGTGTATCAAACATTTTCTTGTTTGAAAAAGTGTAATAAAAAATAATTTAGCATAGATTATTTACAAAATCATATTACATAAATATGATTAAAAGACCTTTATTATACTTAAATGGTTTTGCGCTTTTTATTTGAATAATCGCTGCACACTATGATTTCACGAAATTAACGAAAAAACTTTCGAAATGGTATCGCTGGAAATGTTTTGCATGTGTTGTTCTCTACTCTTGTGTTGAACGCATATACAATTTTTTACATTTAGTGTGTTTGAGCGATATTTTTTATATTGCCTTTATTATTAATTGCATTTTTCTAAATGCCAAAAACCCGAGTTTATTTGAGCAAAAAACGTAAGTTTTATGTTCATAAAAATTCTTTGATTACAAAAAAATTATCATTAAACTGAATTGCACGAGTGACCGGCGTCCAATAGTTTGTTTGTTTTAAAACAACCGTTTATATATACAGGGTGTCCCAAATTAAGTAGGCTAACATGGATATCTTTCTTATTAGTGGAGATAGAACTTTTATTAAAAGGGCAATGTTTTGCAATTTTAGGTGCCAATTCAGATTCCGTTAAGAAAATTGTAAAATTCCGAATAGTTACGAAATAATCGTAAAAAAACTGAAAATCGTTATTTTCTTTATTGTCAAATAACGTTGTAATTATAAAATTTACAAAAAAAAGTTTAATATAAAAGTTACTAGGTTTCATAAAATTCAGATAGAAATTAAGTTAAAATTAAATTCAAAATGGCAGCTTCCAAGAAATTGATACCAACTGTCTTATTTTAAATTGATACCATATTGAATCTTTACATAGTTAAATATCATTTTTTTTTCTCTTTTCAACCATGTATAACAACCCATATTTAAATAAAAAAATTATTAACAATATTAAATTTTTCTGTTTTAAATCAAGTAGCCATAAATTATCAAAGAATAATAAAACAGCATAAGACAAGTCAATGTCATTATATTTATTTTTTGACTGATATATTATGTTTTTTGAATAATAATAATTAAAACCTTATAAATAATTTAAAATGGCAAAATTTTTAACTGAGAAGTATATGTTTTGTACCTACATTAAATGTTACAAAAGCTCCTGCGTTGTTGCACAAACTTTAACAGTTTTCCAGAAAAACTATATAAAAACCCTATAGGTTTACAGCGCGTAATTTTTGTTTAGACTCAACGATACTTCTTTAACATTTGTTTATATAACAATAAATTATTGTGATTTTATCAATTTTTATTGAAATGTGTTAATGTATATATGTACTAGATTTCACACGCGCAATTTTACACGAATTTTGTCCGCTACGCACATCAGTTTAGTCAATTTGGTTACCCGCTTACAATGTGTTAATATTAAAATAATTATTTTCAACCCTTTCAACTCAATATTATAATAACGATTTTTAATATTATTTATTTTTACATTTATAATAAGTTAAATGATTTTAATAAAACTTTTGTGCGTAACGTTTCCAATACTAAAATTACAGCAAATTTTAATTATTTATATACTACTCCTGGCCCACAATAGTTGTCATATTTCACTTTTAAATTTTATCCCAAAAATAACATTTTAATTATCCATCATAAAAGAAATATATGTATTAGGGTGCTTCGTTTTTAAACAATTATTTTTGCGGACCAGAGACAAAATATTGTTTTAGAACAGAAAAAAAAATCTCCAAACAATCTTTAATTTTAATTCTAAGTGGTCGCTAGTTAATTTTAAATTTACTCCATGCATTTAACACGTGAATTTAGTTTTTTTTAATAATGTAGGGGAGACCGGGGTTGGAAATCACATTTTTTTCTTTTGTATTTTTAGAGCCCATGGTCTTAATTTATAAATGACATTTATATATTATTGGTAGTTTTAGTGTAAAAATAAATAAATAAATATCTTTATTATAACAAGTTAACAGAATGACAGATTAATTATTATTGTTTATAACAACGTAATTCATATTTTTATAATTAACTTTTTGCATCTAAGATTGCCTTTTATCTTGCTTTCTATATTTGTTCTCTTCAACACTTCCCCTCAAGATGAAGACAATAAATGACCCAAAATAAATACAAATCCAGTATACAATCTTCTATCATCTAAACAGTTACTCCAATCTGCATCTACATATCCTAATAAAGAATTTTCGTTTTTCTTGAAACAAAATCCTTTATCTTGAGTTCCTGCATATGCAATATCTGGTCTTGTACAAGTCGCTAAATACATGATTGCTCCTACCAGTTCTTTATATGGTAGATTTTTTATATTATTTAAAATTTCTTTCTTCTGTAATTAGGTATTTGAAAAAAAAAATTATTAATTTTTTTTATGTATTTTAAAACTTTATTATTAATAATATGGATATTTAATGCAAAATACATACAAAAAATTTTTTTTCAATTAATTATAAGCAATTAAAAATTGATAAAATTTTAAAAAAAATCACGTGACTATAAACGCGCCAAAATTGGCCACCATCTTTGTGACGTCATAATGTTATAGCTGTTTAATAACAGGACAGCGTTTACGGCTATTACACGTGAGTTGACAATAATATGGAAAATTTACTGCTAAAAAACGATTTGTTAGTTAATTCCGATTAGCTATGTGTGATAAAGGATTTATAAAGGCAAAGTCTGGTAATATTCCTGATGATATATTTTTTTACTGAATTCTACTTATTTGATTTGTATACTTGGATAAATAATAATTACTAACAATAGTGTTATAAAATACTTACATCGAAATGATCTTCACAACAAAAAAAATTCGATTTTGTTTTGGGATTATAACGATGCACTGCTTGAAACCATTTATTTCGACGTTTTTCATCTTGGGAACATTTAAAACATTTTGTCAGGAATTGTTTTGTAGTATTTGTACATAATGGTACAAAACAAGAACGATAACTTTTGTGGTTCGACATTTTGATATAAACTTGAGTATTTAACCATGACAAAAGAATTAAATAGATCAAAACACTGCATTTATTATTTCTGTATAAGCTGCAATGAATGAAAACTAACATTATGACGTCACACACGCTCGTGTTTGTTCGGGAGCTGTCGGCGTGTTTTCGGTACTGGATTCAAAATTAATTTTTATTTTGATATAACTTTTGAAATATTGCGAAAAAAATAAAAATAAAAATAGTTTTGTTATAAAACTTATATATGATCTTTCCATTTATCAAAAAAAAAAAAAATTCTAAGACCTAATTTTGTTCCTATTTCAATTGGGGTTGAAATAGGATTTGCATCAACCATACCAAATCTTTCAAGGATATCTTTTATATATCTCTTCTGACACATCTTCAAACCGTTTTCATTTCTTGAAAATTCTATTAAACAATAATCAATATTTCAAGATTTTTATCTCAAATCTACTTGATAAAAACTTTTCAAAATTATTTATTTTGTTGTCGTATTTTGAAATAGCCAGAATATCATTACATAAAAACAATGATAAACAATTCTTTAATAGAAGATACATTCATCGTTTTTAGATTGTTTGATATCTAATTTTCTCAGCTCTTCACATAATTTTAAATTCATTGACGTCCAGCCTGTTTTAATCCATATAAAGCTTTCTTTAGCAAACATACTTTATTTCCTTTCTTCAATTCGTTCAATAACTCTTCAGCGTTTTTCTTGATATTATAATTATAATTTCAGTAGCAATTATTCTATTCAAAATTTTTTTAGTATATTCTGGTACTTTCTATATATTTTTCTTCAATATACCATTTAAATAAGCAGTTGAACATCAAATTGTTTAATTTTCATGTTGTATTGGTTTGCAATGTACATAACTAATCTTATTGAATCTATACGTGCTACAAGCATACGTTTCATCAAAATCTATTACGTTGATGAATCTGGCCACTATTCTGGCTTTTCTTTTTCTAACATACCATTAGCATTATATTTATTCTCAGTATAATACGACTACTAATTATTAATATTTATTACGATCAACAAATGACCAAGTATCTTTTTTATAATTGCTTTCATTTCTTCTATTGCATCTAGCATTCATCTGTATCAGGTCCATTTATAGCTTCATGCACTGATATTTCTGCTAATCCGACGTATTCTTCTGTTTCTTTTATGGCATTAACTTCATTTATCATTTGATAACCTTTCTTAGGTCTTTGCGTCCAGTCATTATCTTCTTTGGTCTACCGCAATTTTTATTAGATTTACTTTCAGTAGGATTTTCTTGAAGGTCAGATATCCGTTCATTATCATTTTGAATTATTTTCATCCATATTTTCATTTTGATTATTATTGTCAACAGCATCGAACCAAACATCTTTATTTTCATTAATGTTTTCTTTATTTATTGAAATTCAACAAACTTAGTTTTAGAATTTTCTGTTACTCCATTCCTTGAAGTTTTTGATCTTTCAACGAATCTAACATCTCTGGTTATGTCCATTTTATTTTCGTCAGAATCCACATCTATATGCTTTAGATTGCTCTGAATAACCCATAAAATTCCTTGCTTTGATCTAGGTTCAAATTTTCTTTTGTTGATCTCGATTCAATGTATAAACTTCAGAACCAAAAATTTGGAAATAACAGACGTTTGAGTTTTCCTGTCCATAATTCGAATGCTGTTTTGCCTCCTAAGCTTTTATGGCATCTATTCCTTGTATAATTTGCTGTATTTATAGCTTAAAATGATGGTGATAGTTCAGACTCAATTAACATGCATTACCATTTCTACTAGAGTACGATTTCTTGCTCTGCTACTCCGTTTTGTTCCTGTATGTGTAACTGTTAACCTTCGTCCAATTCCGTTTTCTCAAAAATTCATCAAAATATTATTAACATATTCTTTACCGTTATCGGATTGTAAATTTTTATTTTCTTACCTGTTTGATTTTCAACATACCTTATATTTTTAAATGTATCAAGAACTTCATTTTTCTTTTCAATAATTTAACAACACCAACGAGAAAAATCGTCAATAAATGTAACAAAATATTTAGATCCATTTTGATGCAACTCATATATGTCTGAATATATTATTTCAAACTCTAAGATTTTTCGTTTCTTAAAAAATTTTTGTCATTTTTCATGATGCATGTTTTACAGTTGAAATTATCATAATTTTTATCATTCACGAATATTTCCTTTATAGTAGCTATCTTGAAGATCTTTTATGTTTAAATGTCCCATTTTCTTATGCCAAATGACTGTAGAATTGACATTCTTTTTAATAAAATTGCATCTTCCATTGATATTCTGTCAATTGTTCCTAATAAAATATAACCATTCATTCGTTGAGCTAGTATAACTGTTTGTCCATTTTTATTTACGATACTTGCTTTATCTTTTTCAAAAATAACTGTCATCCCTTGATCAGTCATTTTCCAACTGATAATAAATTTGTTCTTAAATCATACATAAACATTATTTATATTAATATTTGTTTTTCGTCCATTTGATTCTGATTTTAATAAAACATTTCTTTGCTCTGATTTCTGTAGATGCATTATTTGCTAAATTTAAATTTCAATTTGTATCCGTTATTTCATTAAAATTGTCAATATTCTTACATAGATGAGTTGTACATCGTGTCTAAGCACCATTTCTTGATTAATCATAAGTACTATTAAATGCATTTTCTTCTATCGAGTCTGTATGTAAGCATAGATACTTACGTTATCAATATTATTTGCATTTTCGACTTCTTTTATTTTTCAGGACAATTGCTAGCTTTATGTCCTTTTATGACATATATTACACTTGAATATGAATTTATGTTTCTGACTCATGTGTATTTGCATTCTTAAAAATTTTTATTTTTATCTTGGCTGTACTTTCTTAATCATAGCATTTGAATAACTTCACAGTGTCATTCTTTTTGCATCATATTCTTCAATTATTTTAATACGAAATGCATCTAAAACAATTCATCTGTGATTCAATTAAACGAAAATTTTCAAAATTTGGTAAACTGTATAATAACATTACAGTCAATAAATCGTGATTAATTTCAACATCCATAAATTCAATTTATCAATTATATCAAAAACTTATGTAAATGATCTTAATATCAGTATTTCATCCAGTCTGTTAAATTATTTCAGTAACGTTTCTTATCCTTTTATTGATAGATTGATTCAAGTTTGTTATATTTTAAGTAATACATTTGTTATTTGTTTTAATTTGATGGATTAATTGATAAATAGTCAGACTTTGCTTTCTTATCATTCTTTACCCATAATTTCAATTATTATTTTAATATCGTCGTTTCAATTTCACCGTTTATATATTATTCATCATTTTTGATTAATAAATTATCTGATTTTCCATGTATCGTAATTTTCTTATCAAGTAATTGATACGTACTGATCAGATGCCATGTTATGTTTAAATTTATTTTACTTTATTTTTCTTTTACACTATTTTACTTTACAACGTATATAACCTATTGGTAGTTTTATGTAAAAATAAATAAATAAATATCTTTATTATAACAAGTTAACAGAATGACAGATTAATTATTATTGTTTATAACAACGTAATTCATATTTTTATAATTAACTTTTGCATCTAAGATTGCCTTTCATCTTGCTTTCTATATTTGTTCTCTTAACATTGTATATCAATATATAGTGTTTTTATTCTATTTAAGAAAAAAAATTTTCTACAATTATTCAATGAGCAGATATTATAATTATTTTGAAAAAAAAATATTTAAGTATATAAATTTGTCATATTTTATAATATAAATAAAGGTAAATACAAAACGACAAACAAATGCATTTGTATTTAACTATTCTATCTAACGATCTTATTATTAGAAAATGACACATGTATAATTACAGATCGTTTATGTAGTAAAATTTAGAAACCAATAAAAACACATATTCATTTACTTTGACAGATGACAATATTAATTACAACTTTAAAACAGTTTTGACAATAAACTAAAATAAATTTAAATCAATGGTCATTTAAGAAACCATATGAATAATGTCATAAGATATTTAAACATCATAAATACACGAAAAAGTATATACTATGAAAATTTAAATATATTTACGAGACTAAAACAGATTCACAAAAATTATTTACTGTAAAAAATACAAACGTATATATTTTATACTTATTTCAGAAACTGAAGTGAAGTACAAATATTTTTTTTTAACAGATAAACAAATTTATTAATTCATTAGTTTTGTTATTTATTGAAATAGTAAAAATAATTTATCTGTATTTTCTGCATTTTATAGAATTATTTGATCTTTGAAAAATTGTAAAGAAAATATCAATTTTAAAATACTAGAGTCTAAGCTTTTATTTTTATTTTTATTTTATATTTATTTACGATATAAGTATTTATTTCTACCTGATATTTGCAAAATTTAACTTTTTCGTTCTTATTTATCAGATGCATATTTTACCACAAAATATTTTTCTGCGCTTAAAATTTTGTTAGTTATTTTTAATCACAATTATAAATAATTTGATATATAAAATAAATTCAAAATTTATATAGAAAAAAAATTTAATAAATACAATAATTGAACTAAAAAACATTAGTATCGAAGTATTTTCTACATTTATTTATGGTATAATTATCTTCTTCTTCTTCAATTTGATTATCGTCGTTATATGTTTACCATATTTGCTATTTTTATTTTGTCCATGCTTAAAATTATTATTCTACCACTGTTTCAAGTTTTTAACCATATTTTGTCTGAGTCTTTTTGTGTTATTTTTTTGTATTATAATATATATCATATTTTTTGATGTTATAATATAAAAATATTAATTTTCTTTTTTCACAGTTTTAACATATTTTTATTAATAAATTATAATAAATAAAATTAGAACTATATTTAAAAATAATAAACATATCATCAGAACAAATAAACAGAAACCCAGAAAATGAATCAGTAGCGCCTTTCTGCAATACTATATGGTAATTATTATCTTTTTATTTAAAAAAAAAACAAGTATTTTACAATTTTATACACATATTTATGTTACTTTCTAATATTAATAAAACAAATCGCATTAATTAAGATTCATAACATAATAAATATGTATTGTTAAATTTAAACTGGTTTTTGAATTGCGCGCCGACGCTTGTTTTGCCCCAACAATCGAAATCGCACGAAAGTTCTCTGAATATAACATTTGAAATAATATTGGAAGTAATCATCTCTTTACTAGACCAGATTATATGTCGAAAATAGACGAAAGTATACGAGTTTGACTGATAAGACTACACTTGTAACAACTTAATATTTTGAACGCTTTTCAAATCACCGTAAAAATCGATATCTTGCATCTCTATACAACTATCATGACTCTCTCTACAACAATTGAAGATCATTTAATTTAAAATAGCCATTTACGTTTATTATATACATCTACTATATATACGGTTACATAAAAAAATGTAGCGTTTTCTAGAATTAATTAAAAGCTTGTTCCGATGAAGTATGTTATTAAGATTGCCGTTGTAATATATTCGTTCAAGGTTGCGGTTTGGTGCCTGGCCATCTGCGAGGCAATAACTGAACTGCCAACCATAAAACTGCAGGAAAAATTGGCTAAATCTAACTTCTCTATTATTACAAAAAATACTCAAAATTTTTAAAAACGGTTTGCGCAGTGTTGAAGTAAATAGCAAAACGCGTGCTTCCTTTTTGTCTAAATTTGATTTTCGAAATTTTACAGTTTTTCTGTTTATTCAAAAACTATTAAGGTTTTTCTAAATTTTCAAAAAAGGAAGCATCCAAAATTAGGTCTAAATTGTTGTCCTAAAATTTGAACTTTCTACGTGGCTTAGTTTTCTCTGAAATCCAGAAGTCGTGGCATATGTAAACTACACGGCGGCGCGCAGCCTTAACGTAGAAGGGTACCCCTAGTTATTACGTTTCGCGGACTGTAGCTGGCGCTGCTTACTTTCAAATTACAGATTGAAATCACTAGTTCTTAATATACCAATAGATAGCACTCGTGTATGTTACGTCACACACATCGTCACTCTCACTGCTCATGACGTAAAACATACAAGTTCTTATTAAAAGGCAGCTATTGCAAAACAGAAACTGTGTAGGTGGCACAGGAGATTAAAACTTTTATACCACGTTCTCACAAGAATACTAGGTTGAAATTGCAATATAATTTCTACCTAATTATTTAAAGTTTTATACCTATTTATCTAAAATTTTGATTACATGTAATACATATGTATATATATTGTAAGTTGCATCAATCGAATTTGTTTTACTAGTAATACTCTGAAACATTTAGTGAAGGTGGAGTTTAAAATGATTTACCCTTATGAATAAATTATTTTTCTCATACCTATTTTACGACCATTATTAACAAATATTGTCTAATAAAAAGTTGTTATCAAAAATTAAAAGATTTATTAAAAGATTTGTTAGCACTATTATCTTTATAGATCTCGTAGTATTTCACAATAATACCGTTTGAAAAAAAATAAATGCTCTTCTTCTTCTTGCCTTTTTATACCTGTAGTCAGGTTGAGGCGATTTACCCGCTCTCAAAAATAAAATAATTAAAATTCTATAATAGGTAAATAAGTTTTATTATTACATATAAAAGTTTAAAAAAGGTAAATAAAAATAATGATCGAACTTTAATTAATTGTAACTCATAGGTGTATTCGGATTGTAAAACAAAATGCAATCGAGATTCTTTCCATGTGTTATTTAACATGTTATAAATCATAATGAATTTTACAGTCTTTTGCAAATTTTATTTCAATCATACGTTAAATTACTAATTAATTAACAGCCTAAAACCAGATTAGTTATCACAGGATTTTTTTATCACGCAGATTATGTTTAGTGAAAAGAAAACAATGTGACGATAAAGGCTAAGTGAATTAAGACTATAAAAAGATTGAAATAACTTTATTAATGTTTAGAATACCCATCCAAAGTGCAAAAAGTCTATAACTTCAAAAGCAATGATAATTTCAAAAAAAGTACTAGTATAGAAAAGTTTTTATAATTTGTGTTATATTTTGAGCTGACTATAAAATTTTATCACTTCCGGTGTAACGAAAATTGTGTCAATATTCTTATGGTAAACAAAAGGTATTAATTGTATATCAAAATTGAATAGAGCTTGCCAAGAGCTTTTCTAAATAAAGGGTTTTCCAATAAGAGGTTTCATTTTGATATTAAAAAAAACGGGTATTTTTTTAACAGAAATCAATGGATGTTTATATCATTTTAAAGAGGAAGGTATGCCATTAACAATGGAAAACGATATCTGCCAAATGGCCGCCACGGCTGCGCTTGCAGCAGCATATCCTTTTCATAAAATTTTCTATTACCAATTCGCACATTTGCGGCTGTATGTTCGCAATAACTTCACGAATTCCATCTTTAAGGTCTTGAATCGATTGTGGAGCATTGGCATAGACCTTATCTTTCACGTGACCCCAAAGAAAAAAATCTAAAGGTGTTAAATCGCAAGATCTCGGTGGCCAATTGTGATCACCTCTTCGAGAAATAACACGGCCAGAAACTTTTCTTGCAAAATTACCATGGTTTCGTTGCTTGAGTGGCACGTAGCACCGTCTTGTTGAAAATAAACGTCTCCGACATCAATATCTCCCAATTTCGGCCTTAAAAATCATTAATCATAGCTCGGTATCGCAATCCATTCACCGTAACAGTTGCACCAGCCTCATTTTCGAATAAGTAAGGTCCAATCACATCGCCAGCCCAAAACCGCACCAAACAGTGACACGTTGAGGATAGAGAGGCTTTTCAACAATCATTCTTGGATTTTCGAGCCCCAAATTCGACAATTTTGCTTATTAACATAGCCTCCGAGGTGAAAATGGGCCTCATCACTGAAGATAATTTTCGATAAAATCCGGATCATTTCGATGCATTTCAAGAATCCAATCAGCGAAGATACGACGTTGCTGGTGATCGACCGGCTTGAGTTCTTGTGTTAACTGAACTTTAAAAGCCTTAAGAGCTAAGTCTTTATGCAAAATACGGTGTAATGTCGTTTGTGGAATGCCTAATTCCAAAGATCGACGAGGAATCGACAAACCTGGGTTTTCTTCAACACTATGGGCTACAGCAGCAATATTCTCAGTTGTTCTTGAGCGACGCACACGGTTTCCATTCTTCACATCACTAATTTGTCCCAACAGCTCAAATTTTTTTACCAGTTTCACTATTGCCGGCCGAGAAGGTGCTTCGCGACGACCCAAAAGTGCCTTAGTTTTACGAACCGTGATGAAAAATTTTCACCATTTTTATAATGGATTTTAACAATTTCAATGCGTTGTTGAAGCGTGTATCGTTCCATTTTTAGTAATGGCGTAGTTTTTACTTGTCAAATGTCAAAAGATGACAGCTTCAAAAGTGACAGCTGCCCAAATAGCGGGCTATTCAAAATGAAACCTCTTATTGGAAAACCCTTTATATACTCCTCGCAAAATTAAGAGCAAAAATTTCCAAATTTTCGGTGTTTTTGCGGACTGTATTTAGATGCAAAATGGTGAAACGAGGTCGTTAAAAAGCATTTTGAAGCTCCAAGATTCTAGTTTTCAGATTTTGTTTTCAAAATGTTTAAAAGCAACGGTTTTACGTGAATATACCAAATAGCGCAAAGAATTTTTTTTTCAAATTTTCTGCATTTTATTTTCGGTTCACGAGCTTGGAAAACTCTTTTTGAGCTAAACCATTGCATGAGTCAAATAATCTGTTTATCTAGCTCGAATTTCTTTTCTAAATGTTTTTTCTACGCTGATTTCTCGCGGACCTATCAGATTTTCCAAGCCCGTGGACCAAAACTAAAATTTTTTTAGGATGATAAAAGAAAGTTAACGTACAAATTTGAGCCCTTAATTTTAATATTAAAAGGTCTATCAGCGGGAATTAAAAATTTTTTACACCACACGCATATTTCACTCAAATCTTCTTAACAATATACCTGAAAAATATAAATAATACATATTTTTGATGAAAATTATATTCTCCACAAAAAAGGTCTGATTGCAAATTTTGTCTTTTCCCTTTTGTCTAAATAATGACCGGGCATAGGTCAATGAAATTCCAATTAATTGATTCACTTATTAAAAAAGAATAAATCATAAAATTTTTTAAAATTGATTGTTTTAGATTTTTTTACTAATCAAAATCCCTTAATTTTAAATTTATAGAGTGTCGTGAATCAACAAGCTCTAAACAAAAATGATAGTAATAAAATACCTGTAATTTAGGCAACATAGCAGCAATAAAATTAGGGTTTATAAAAATTGTTTCTATAGATATACCTTTTGGTGTCCAAATTATAAAATCGCAAGAACTTCTGCCCGTAATATACATCTGACCCTGTACCTGATAATAATAATTGTGTGTTTTTTTAATTTTAAACTATTTTTATCAAGTACACAATAAAAGTTTTGTTGTGTAAAGGGATCTCTTTGGATGTAAATTACGTGCAGAGTAAGAGCATTTAACCTCAATTATTTTATCATCACTAACTAATCCATCTGGAGAAGCTGCTAAATAGTTCTTTGATTCGGCACAAACAAATAAACCACACGGGTTCACTTTCACTCCGTTATTTTCGTATACGCTGTGATAGCAACCTTCTCGTTCAATTTTCCGTATTCAAGTTGTGGTAAATATGGCAACGGTTTATACATGATATTAAATACTAAATTTCCAAGTTTACCACGGCGCTTACAAATTTCTCCAAATCTGGAAGCTGTAATACATTGTCGTTCTGGTGCCATTCTCGATTGATATGTTGACCTAAAGTTTTTGTTCAATATTATGTTGCTCTTCAGAATTAATTTCTAAAGCATCGATTTGTGTATTAATCAATTGTATGATTTCTTGATCGTTTAAATCGGGTTTCAGAGCGCTTGGTCCATAATCATTTTGTTTAGTGGAGGTTTTGGAGAAATCAATTCTTCGTCTAATGCGTTCTTTTTTATTGAGCGCAATTTTACTGCTTGCCAGACGTTTCAGCACTTTGTTTGGGCTTTTTCCCACTTTATTTTTCCAGGTTTTGGTAATCCACTCTGGACCATAATTATAAGAAAGAGCAGCACCATAACATCGTATGTTGTACCCATTTCGGCGCCCAAAAAAGCATTGTTTGCCGCCAACAAATTTAGCAACTTGGTGCATATAGTTTTCAGCTAAATTGCTGGTAGCATTGTGTGCCAATGACTCACTCTTTGTTGCCAAACTACTAACAATTCGCAAAATACGAGCTTTAGGTTCTCCAGAGCACTTATCAAAATCGTTACTTGCATTTTCACCGTGTTTACTGCAAAACCTCGATAAACAATTTGTATGATTTCCATACACATGGTATATAGCATTAATTAAATATTTTTGCAAATTTCTAGAATTTTCATTTTTGTCTTTGCTGTAAATGCTTATAATCTTTCTAATAAATTTACCAATATAGTTAATTCTCGCATTTGACATTAGCTTCTTGTTGGCATTAGATTCAGACGCAAATTTGTGGAGTTGTTTGGTCATGTTTTTTGTAAGGTGGTTGGCACATTCTATTTTTATTATATGTCTACTATACGCAACGTTCTGTAAAATTTTGCTGTGTACGCTGCTGTCTCCATCACCCATAAATGTTGTATATTGAAGGTTGTGGGTTTCTTCACTACTGCGAAAGCCTTCAACTAATATATCGGCTTCCATTGCAGGTGAAGATCCCTTCCAATTGCAATAGCATTTGTGGGATTTAGAGTTAATATTTTTATTTATGGCAATAGCGCATATACTGCAGTATCTGTTGCGGATTCCCAAAACAAATTTTTTGGTATGTCGCAATAATACAAGCTACACCGGAGTTTGCTTTGTAACTATGGCCATATGATCTATGACTCAACCTCCATCCACAATAACTGTGCAACGACCTATTTCATACATATTTTCAGATTGTTTAGCGTGAGTTAATTCGTCTTCGCCGGCTTTAACCATGATTTGTGTTAATTCATTTAACCATGTCTAAAGCAATATTGAAAAACAGAGTAGGTTTATATTTATTACAATTGATTAGTTTAAACTACAAACTCAAATTGTTGAAAATATTGCAAAAGTCTTGCAGTAAAGACTAAAGATCAATTATTTTTTTAATGAATGAGAATATAATACAATGGGTTAAATTGAAGTAAGTATATTTATATATATATTGTATATATTTTGCATTAAAATTCAACATTTTTATTAGTCGTAGATTATTTTATTGGATATACTTACTTCACCAACAATTTGTTGATATTTTGCATATGTTTTATTGCTGAAAACTGGAACATCTGCCATAGAAAATATATCTTGCATGGTTGAATAGCCTTTTCCACAAGCAATAGTTCCCATGTAAGCGCATAGTTAATATTGCTAGAATGTTGATCGGCTTTTGTTTTAATAGCCTTCGTTTCAAATCAAGCAGTACATTTAAAAACTAACGAGCTATTGAAACTTTCGTGAACTTCATGATCAAATGCCAAATACCCGGACGATTTGACATTGCAAATATGCCTTTCCAAAGACCTAACTTCAGCAATAAAGTGTGCTATGTCAACAATTCATTTACCATTGATATTTTTGAGATTGGCATCCTTGTTAGGTTTTACATATTTGTACTCCAAAGACCTACACATAGGATTTATATATATGTATTTACATGTGTTGTAAGTTTTCAAAAAATATTGATAAATATTTTATCAATTTTGTAAAATCTATACATACCAATTATTAGTTCTCTCTGTTTCGTTACAATTAGTGACAGATATCGAGTTAATACTAAAAATGTGTAATTATAAATATATTATAGTTATTATTAATTTTAAAATCTTACTTGTCATTGGAAATAGAACATGTAAGAGTATTTGACTGTTGACAAACATCACTTATATTTCCTCTACATTCGTTCTCACTAAATATTAAATAATTAGAAAAATGTTATATTTGAAATCGTCTAAAACAAAACTTACTTCTCGGAAACGTGTACTTTACTTAAATTAATACCTCGGCGAGATTTTTTTGCAAATTTTTGTGAGCGAATCATAACTATGCAAAAATATGATACTTCTAAAAAAATATAATTTGCAAAATGTGAGTGTACAAACGTACGTAAGTAAACCAAAAAGTAAAACTCAAAAAAACTTGCAAAAAGTCAAAAATACGTAAGAGTGTTGAAAAAGACTGTTTTTAATAAAAAGTGGAGGTAACAATAAAATATAAAAACGTAAGAACGTAAGAACTAGAACAACAACGGCAGACAACTAACTTTTGTAAGTGGGCATTGATAATAATTTGATATTCTACAGCATGAGACTGCTGTGCAGGGTTGCCAGAAAATTTTTCTTTAAGTCGCCTGACCTGTGACCGAAAGTCGCAAAATATTCTGAAGAGTCGTCTAATCGTAAGCTTGACAAAATTCAATAGATACACTTGAATTTACCGCGTAATTTAGAATGTATTTTAATACAATTTTATAAAGGAATTTGAGAATCATTGCGATTATTCGTACTTATTGTTGAAATAAAATCATTTGGGATGATTGCCAATGTTAAACAATGAAAAGAGCTCAAAGAGCCTGATTTGCGATTTGTCGTCCAAATTTAATTAAAGTTTTTATGAGATCTTAGAGTGAAATAATAATTTTTATTCAATTACATTGTACCTATTTAATGTTTTTGAGTTTATGAGTGGAACTCAATCTTGCCAATCATAAAAATCTTCGACTTTCATCTTTAGAATATCATTTTTTTTAATACTGTATTCAAGACAATCACTAATTGCAAAGGGAAATAGCCGCAGCTGAAATTTGCTGTGGTATACGTTTATAAACGTATACTGAAAATACTTGGGACTTTTTATCGTATTTATTTGAGATATCACTAAGCTTTTATACATACGACTTGAAAGTCGGGGAATTTCAATGTCTCGAAAGACAAAAATCAGAAAATTTGGGACACCTACCAACTGTATTTAGTAAGCTGTTACCATCCTCTAGTACAAGCATAAGCAAAGATTTTTAGCTTTAGCTAAAATCTCTTTCGAGTATAAAAAAAGCTACATACGTAAAACAAATTGGAAAAAAATTGGGGACCATACATAAAATTGAAATAATATGCGTGCCTTTTATAATTACAAAAAATACATTTAATGCATTGTTATAAAAAATCAATTATAACATAAAAATAAATCAAATTGAATTTTTTTTAAAAATGGAAATTTTTTTTTCAAATGCAAGACAATTATGATCTGAGCTTCGCGTATTATCAAGCAGCGACCGTAATTTGCTTAGGTCTTCTATAAAGATTTCCCTCGCTCGTCCTGCTAAAAACTTGCAAGTTGACGGAAAGCTGCATACGATATTGTATGCATATTTCTATCTCTTTTACAACTTCAACCCCTCACTCTACCTCCAGTCTTGGTAAGCAGATAGCTTCGACAAACACATGTGTAATTATTGGTGACGTCGTATATACATACGTCAACAACATGTACGCATTAGAAAGGTTTGCAACAAAGATTTTAAAACTGTTTGTTTTCACCAGAGGCAGCACATTCTATTCAAATATTTTCATTCACATGTTAAGTACTTCAAACATTAATTTCTAAATATTAAACTGTTTATATTTAATTGTAATTTATTCAAAAAATTCATAAAACTGCACAAATTATACTGCTATAAATATTATTTGAATTTAATATTTTTTTAAAGCAGGAGAAACCTCCAAAAACTATATTTTTGATTATTTCCCAAATCCCAGCTACGATTTTTTTTAAAGTTTTAAATTTTGCGTTATATTACAATATCAACAAGCTGTCCAAATTTTATTAATTTTGAACTTCCAGTTTTGTGACTTTACTCTTACAAAATATCGGTTTTTTTCATATATTTCTGAAACTTAAGCTACGTTTTTTTTTAATTTTCCCAAAACAATCCTTTAATTAATAATAACCTATGTTCCAAATTTGGTTAACTTTGAACTTGTAGTTTAAAAGTCTGGGGGTACACTTACACCTTAAATAAATTAAACGCAATTAGTTTTTTTTCTCATTTATTACTATATTATATCAAGTACAAATAGAAAACAGCTTAAAAACCTTAAAATCAATTACAAATATCAATTTAGAAGTATAACGCAAATTTAACATTTTTAAATTAATTAAAAAATAAATTGTACACACAATACAAAAAATTTACAAATAAGACTCATTACTAATTGTAATACATTACAATTAATAAATTCGACTTGTTATTCATATTATTTTAGCAAAAAAGCTTAATTTTTTAATACAATACTAAGTTCAATAGTTTAACTATTCTACGATTTTTACAAATTTCAAGTTCTGAAAAATAATGAATTCATAAAATTTCCATTATACAACTCTTATTTAGAAAATAATCGTGGGAATATAATCCCTAAATTCCTTAACACAAAAATTCCACGATGATGTACTAATAAGTTTTTTTAATCATAAATAATGTGAAAAATAAGATTTTTAAGTTGTTATACTATTGAACTGCGCTATAAATATATAACAATTTCAATAATTAAACTAAAAATCATATTTTACAATAAAAAATAATCAAACATTCAAATGTAGAACAAATATACCTAACAAGTACAAAAATTAAATCCAAAATATTTTACAATAAAAACAAATCAAACATTCACATTAGCAACAAATATGTTTACATATAATAGGTACAAAAATTACATCAAATAGCACATTCTCAAGTTCAAGAACCTATGGTGTCTTAAGTTTATTTCACTGATCATGGAATATATCCTTGTATGATTATGTAGCATTTTCATTTCGACCATATGGTGCAATAATAAATATCCTGTAGCCTCTTACAGATAGTTTTATTAACTGATGTTTTTTTCAGAAATCCCTCGTTTAAACACTATTACACAAACACTCAGAGAAAACACTGTTCTTACACACAATGTCAAAAGAAAACAAAGCTAACGAATTTTATTTGTAGGTAAACAAAATGCTATATTCGGAGCATTGTAAGATGCGAATTTCCCCTTACCCCTAGGTCCTGGCTTTAAAAATGGAAAACAATTTGTGTGTTGCTCAGTTCTGAATGTTAGTTGCCCTCCCCTGCGTGTTTCGAAAGACTATAAGAATACATATTGCGAATTTTTATGCTTTCCGCTCTTAAGTTTCTTGAATTTTTTTTCAAACACGTCGAATTTGTTTATTTTGTACGCCAACTGAATTGAATATCTTCGAATTTCTTTCTAAAATTAATTCGGGAAAAATGTTATTGTTTAACTTTCAGCTAAAAATTAATCTTTTAGAACTACAGTCAACTCGCGTTATAACGAATTTCAAGGGACCCACGAAAAAGTTCGTTATATCGAGAGTTCGTTATATCGAAATTCCTTATTATAAAAGCATAAATTAACAAATTTTTACTTTGTTTAGAGATATAGAATTAATCAATCCAAAACACCACAAATTCGTTGTCGTTTATTAAAATAACCAATATAACGCAGAAATGTAAAAAAAAATAATAAAACAATAGAAAACAACAATAAAAAAAAACAATAGAAATAATACAAATAGAAACTCGTATAATCTAAAAAAAATCCGTAATTTTAGTTTGTATGCAGGTGACTGTACGTGTCCGTTCAATTGCGTTCTCCAGATTTAAGATACTTGAGAATACAATGTTGTCCAGGTCATGGCTTTGCAAGTAATTGATAATTGATAGTGTTAAGTTTGCATTTCTTTAAGATAAAAAAATCAAAAATTGTGTAGAAACACATTATGTAAATTATATAACATACCTACAGTACTTACTTTTTTAACAAAAATTATTAGACTTTGGTCAAGAAAACTTCGTTATATCGAGGGGACCAAAACCCATTAAAATTTTCGTTATAAAGCGAGATTTTCAAGGGACCGGCGGTTTCTTTCTTTATATCGAGATTTTCGTTATATCGAACTTCGTTATAACGCGAGTTGACTGTATTTTTAAAATATTTATTAGGTTACCAACGTTACTACTTAAATAAGCCAATATTTAGGACACAATGTTTGAATTATACTACAAAGGTGGAAACCACTTTTATTATCTGTTATTTATTGCCTTTTATGTCGATTTCATTTTATTAATTATTAATAATGCAATGCCGACATGAAAGTGGATCAATTATGATTCACCCACATAACACGTGTTGTTTATAAAAATTAGTAAACATTAACTTTTGTTTAGTCTACTTGGAAAATATGTACATATTCTTTCAAAATCATATCATAAATTTTATTGTACACAAAATTGGACCTGTGAGTGTTGATATCAGTGTAGCACAAAGCATTTCTTATTTAGAAAATTACAAATGACAAATGTTTACTATACATAAATTCTCCTTTCATGGCAATTTTTTCCAAGGAGACTCGAAAAAGTATTATATTACTCGTCTACGTTTAGTTTTAAAGATTTTCTTTTGATGTGTGTCAGTTTATTTTACAGAATGTGATTCGGATGAACAAGTAAATACAGTAATCCCTCAACATTCGCGAACTCGACTTTTGCGAGTTTCGACTATTCGCGATTATTAAAATGCGGCAAAATTCGACTTTTGCGAACTGTACTCGCTTATTCGCGAAATCATAAAAAAAAGTTTCTTGGATTTTTGTATTTAATGTATTTTTCAGTTCTGCAGTTGTGTCAACATTTCCCATTAATTCACAGTAATAATTACATATCTCGTGTTTGTTTTTGTTCTAAGAGTCGAATGATTCCTAGAACAACAAACAGCCCTCCCCCTTATGCTTCCCCAACCGATTTTTTTAGTTTTCAATTCGGTTTCGCTTGAGTAAAACCCTAACACTTTTTTTTAAATGTTATCTTTACCGAAACGTAAGAAAATAGGGAGGGCTCTGTCGGAAAAATTAAAGTATTACTTGACCAATTTAAGGTGGCGGGTGAGAATCTTACAAGCGACGCACACGATGAAGAGAGAACGCATTCGAATAGAAAAAGACGTACTGTACGCTCAACTTTTGTACATTCTGGTGAAAAAATACATGAAATATAAAATTTTTTCGGATATTTTATTTATTTGAAATAAATAAATACTGTAAATAAACTAAACTTTATGAACATAAATACGTTCTTAATAGCGGTAGAAAATCAAATATTTTAATTACCGGACTAATCATTATTAGTAGATAAAATACATAGGGGGAAAGTGGCATGAAAGAGCCAGTTTTAAAAAAAGGGATAAATAATATGGAAGGACATAAATAGATCAATTTTTTTTTTAAATCTGTAATTGTTCATGCATTTATGTACGTAATGTCATAAAACATTTTTCTGAATTAACGATATTTTTCGACTTCTAATCATTTATAAAAAAAATAAAATTTGGCTTTTTCATAACCTATAGGTATTGAAAGAGCCAACCCAATTTTTGAAAAAGCCATGTTCTTATTACAAGATTAAAACTGCACATTAACGAAGATATTATTTAATAATAATCTTAAGCTATAATTTTAGATCTTATATAATTATAAACCGTTTTAAATAACGCAAATGCTGGATGAAATATTGACTTACATAAATCTAAAAAACTGTCAAAAAATTTGACGTTTGAGATCAATCATTGCAAAAACTTAAAAACGTTTTTAGCAAAAATAATGCAATTTCCCTTTTACGCCACAGGATTTATATGCCCAACAATTACAATTTTGCATCGGTACCACTCTTGATTGCTGTTACTACAATTATTATTGCATTTTATGCAATTAAAAGGTGGCTGTTTCATTACACTGCAGTCCGGCTATTTCAAAACATATTCTCTCAAGAAACCAAATCTCGAAAATTACTATGAAATCAAAGATTAGTCTACAAAATATATACGTTATTAGAAGGCCTAATATATCTATAAAATTATAGTGTAATCATATTATTATTAGTTTTGTACGTATAGGCGTTAGAAAACAAATAAACTGAACTCAAAACCTTACTTTTGACGACAAAATCTTCAATACGTCGTATCGGCGCCGTTTATTGACGGTGAACGGTCAAATTTTTGTGGGGGATATCTGGCTAGTGTTGCTATCTTACAATAATAATACATAAACGATTCGTATGAAAACTACCGCGTAATTGATAATGGCTGTTTCAAAACTTGGCTGTTTCATGCCACTTTCCCCCTACATATAAAAATATATTTATAAAATATAAAATGAAAAAGAACTTGGTTTCTTAGATGAAGATTCGAAATGTTTGGTGTCTTATATACCAAAAACCTATTTTGCATGAATGAAAGAGTCAGTGGAAAACTGGTAAAAATTCTTGGAACTTCGGAAATAGGTACAAAAGGGTAGTAAATTTCACGTCTTAGTGTCCGCCGCTTATCAGGATAGGTAATTGGAAATGTTAAAGCTATTGGCGGCACACTTTACGGATGGATGCTAAGTCCCGTTCTCACGGGAAGAACGCGTTTTCAAAATAAAGATAGAGGGTTCTGTCGAAACGGAACACAAGATTCGTATTTTCACTTCTTTCTCGACTGTACCTCAACCTTGCAGGACATTCCCTATTCATGCGCATTCATAGGCGGGACTATTTTACCCACCACCTTATCCTGGGCGAGCAATACGTGCGTGCTGGGGAGAGTACGTCAGCCGTTGGACGACTATTTAAAATAAACGAGTCGACAGTGCATTATATAAAGAAAAATAAAGAATCTATTAGAAAAAGTGTCGCTGCTGGTTCTTTCGTCAGTGCGTAAATCGTTTCCCAAGTACGGAATACATCACTAGAAGAGACCTAAAACGCTGTAAGCTTATGGTTATTTATGGTTACTAATTGAATAGTTATTTAATTTCAGTAAAATGATGGTAGTTTAATTAAAAAAATGTTGTAAATACGTATGTATTATTATTGAAACTTGTTTATATGTACCTTGTTTTGTATGTATACAGGGTGTTTACGAATAGTTGTCAGAGCCGGAAATGGGTGGTGGAGGGGATTTTTTGAAACACTTTCTATTTGGTAATATTTTTAAATTCATTAATTTGACAAAGTTATAGCAAAATCAAAATTGAGACCATATTTTGAGAACCGCAGGTTTTTTCACCTATGACAACGTTAATTTGGCTAATTAAGAAACATATCCGACGGCCTCAAACGATAAAACAATTCATGTTATTATACACACATAAAATGAATTGCTCATAAATTATTTTTATTTTTAAAACAAACGTGCCTGAGTTCAAATATCGAGTTTCACTCTTTATCAGCTTTACAACTTCTTTCCTTTTTAAAAAAGAGACTTCCGATTCTTTTGTTAATCATTGTAAAACACGACTTATGAAAGTAAGTGTTGTAAAAATTAGACAATTTGGGGGTGGTTTTCGTCACAAGACAACTTTCTAAACTGTATTAAATTTTATTATCATAATCACCTTATAATAAAAACATTTTGTGTATTCATTTAAAAAAAAATTCTTAATGGAAACTTGAATAAAAACCAACGCATCAAAAAATACATTTTAAATCAGTGTAAAAAATAACTAAATTCAAGTTCAAGAATAATAGAGGACAAATATGCTTATAATATAAATGCAGTAATAAACAAAACAACGATGATCTAAGAAACGTGCCATTATAAATCGCTGATTTCAAATTTTTAATCTTATATCGGTCGCATTCACTAGAAGTAGCTTGCTTCCACCCTTGAAGGTCAATTATATGTCGTATTGAAAAAGATACCTAGTTAAAATGTTTATAATTTGCATAAGTCTGAAAAGAAAAGTGTTTTAAGGTGTAATCAAAACTTAAATAAAAAATATAATTTCAAATCCTAAAAAAAATTAATACTGTACTAACAAAACGTATTCAACGTACTTGTTGTGATAAAGACTGTTAACATGTCTAAATTCTAATTAAACCTATATTCTTGACCTAGATCAATATTAAATCGTATAAGAAACAAATTTAAGTTCAAGTTCAACAATCCTATTCTTAAATAATAAATAAAACAGTTAATCCATTAGTTTGTGAGATATAAAGCAAAATATTAAACAATGACTTCATTCGAATCGAATGGAATGTAACATAAAACGTATCATAAAGAAAACAATAATATGAACCCCAATGACTTGTTAATAAGTAGCTGATAAGTGGTTTCTAGACCTAATAAATGAAAGTACGTTTTAACAATAATGCTGATTTTGAATTTTTAATAACAGGAATACGTTGGGAGGTACATTTTAATAGAACGCTTTCCACTCTCTAATAAAATGTATTTCTTCTCAAACTTTATTTAAGGACATATTTAATATTTGATACTTTAATGATGCCGCTCACAAAAGAGTACCACTAGGGTAGTATGCGCCGTTTGGACCTCGGTATAAAACGGCCTTCATTTGAATTCCATACGTACTGTTAAAAGTAATATTATTTTTTGTGTATTAATAACGTTGTACGATAAAACTTGTACACGTAAAAATTTGATTGTTACTTATGTCGGCAACGTGTTTAATGATCTGATTTGTGAACTTCATTAGTATTACATTTTGATAAATGAAAGTATTAAAAAATACGGTACAGGCAAAACGTATTCAACGTACTTGTTGTAATAAAGACTATTAACATGTCCAAATATTTTTGACCTAGCTCAATATTAAATCGTATAAGGAACAAATCTAAGGTCAAGTTCAATAATCCTATTCTTAAAAAATAAATAAAACAGCCCATTAGTTTGCCCGATATAAAACCGAAATATTAAACAATGACTTCATACATGTAAGATGATACTAACGATATCCTGTGTTTTTATTTTATTTAATAGGCGCGACAAACTTTGATTATGTGTTCGCTTTTTATATTTGCATGATAAGGACAACATTAGAAAAGGGGGACTACGAGAATATTTTATAATCGTTGTATTAATAAAGCGATATTTGCTACACACGTTTTTTAAATCAGCAAATCTTACGCTCTTTTCTGAATAACATTTATAGGTATTTGACTCCGTAACTCAATTAAAATTTGTGCATACGAATTTTAACCCTTTCTTCTTCAGAGCCGTGTCTTTAGCCGGGCGTAGGCTATTTCCCCGCTTGTCTCTTTTGTCGTGTGTCGTAGTGTATTTCAAAGACACAAAAGTTGTTATTGGGGAAATTTTCCTGGGAAGTTTTACCCTTGTTGGTTACTTCCTGCCTTGTAAGGGAGACAGGTGTAAAGTTATAGCGTGGTTTTAAACCCAGGTCGCTAGCGCATTAGTTCACATACCAAACTTTTGGGCCACGCCGCTTTCTTTAGCCCTTTTTTTGTAGATGAATTATTACTTATTTAAATGTAAGTGGTAAAAAATACGGTAGGTTAGTTCGTCTTTCATTTGTAATCAAAATTATAGGTCGAAATGAAGTTCAAGGATAAATTTCCGAGCAGAAGTTTATCTTTATAATAAAAGCTTATCGAACAATAAATAAAACCTGCAAGATTAAAGAACGTGGGCGATCTTTATAATTTTAAAAGTTTCAATTACCCTTGTTTTATAAATAGGAAAAAGCTAGTGGTTCCAAAACAGTTTTTGGGAAAAAAATTGAATTTTTTCAATTTCTCCATACTAGATCGATTTGATGTGTTTCTTTCAAAAATGTCTTTTATTAATTGTGCCCAACCACCCCTTTTCGGCTCTGATATATCTTCGAAAACACCCTGTATACATCGTATATCAACAATCGTGGAACGTAACCCCCCTATTTCCACATTAAGATAGATTCAACTTTCGCGAATTCGACATTCGCGAGGTTTATCCGGAACGTAACCCTCGCGAATGTTGAGGGATTACTGTACTAGTAAAAAATACTAAATTAAAGCATATCTACAAATTTGGTTTTACAACAGTTCTTCGTTACCAGCGGATGTTAGGTTCGTCCAATGTTGTAGGGTTAATAGAACCGCGGATAACGAAACATTTAAATATGTTAAAAGTCTTTCGATAACTTTTTTCGAGTAACTGACTACTTGAGCATTGACGCTTTCACATGTCAAATTTGGTTCAAGTTTTGAATAGCACATAACGAGAGATTACTGTTTTTTCAAAACATGAAAATGTATTTTTTTAAATTAATTTGTATTGCTATAAATCATTATTTATAAAATAATTAATATGTAGTACACATGTTTGTATTTATAATCAATAAACAGTTTATTGAAAAGTATACACAAACAGTTCTTCAGTTTTTATATTTTTTTCTTACTTTTCTAAATTTTTATAGCAATGTCTAATAGTTTACTTAACTATTGTACTTTATTTATCGGATTAGCGAGAAAATAATTTAAGTTTTTTAGTTTTAAATAACACTCAACTTTTTATACAAAGAACCGATTTTAATCAACTAAAATGTACCATTTGGCTCAATGATATTCAGCCATCCTTCTGGTAACTTCATGATTCCACGTTCGTGAAACTTTTGATCCTTCTCAGCAAAAAACTGAACCAAGTGCGATTTCAGGTCATCGTTAGTGAAATTTTTACTATTTAGAGTTTTGTAAAGTTCGAAATAAATCATAATATGATGGTATAAGATCAGGTCTATATGGTCGATGTGACATCAGTTCCCAACCAAGCTCGAGTTACTAAAGATATGTAGGGTTTGGCGTTATCATGGTGGAACATAATGGCTTTACAATTAGCCAATTCTGGTCTTTTATCTTTGATGCTTCTTCCAGTTTTATCAGTGGTTGACAGTAAAAATCCGAATCAATCGTTTGCTTCCTTGAAAGCAATTAAAAATACACAATGCCTGTATAAACCCACCAAATTATAAGTATGATCTTTTTTTGATAAAATTCACCTTTTGATGTGACTTGTGATAGTTCGTCACAGTTGAACCAGAATCGATCTCAATTAATGTTATTGTAGACAACTCATTTTTTATCACCAGTGATAATTCGTTTTAAAAAAACTTCTATTTCGTTGTGCTTGAGATGCAATTTCAAAAATACTCATAAGTCGAGTTCAAGGAATTTCTTTCAATTCACATGGAATGTAAATATCGAGCTTTTTAACAAGTTCAAGACATTTTAAATGATTTTCTATTGTTGTATGTGATATATTTAATTTATCTGCAATCTCTCTTACAGTTATATGACAATCTGCATTAATTATGGGTTGATCGACCAGAACGTGAATTGGCTTTAAGTGAAAAGTTGTCAAAACAAAATCTTTGAAATAACTTTACATGTTCGTTCTGTTAGACGTGCATCACCATAAAATCCACATAAGTCTTTGTGAGCTTCAGTAGCTTATTTGCCTTTATGAAAATAACAAAGCAAAATATGACGAAAATGTTCGTAATCCATGTTAAATTAGACACTGAACTAACAAATATAAACCAATAAGTACATGGTAATTTGTTTATAATGTTCAAAGTCACTACACGGAGAAAAAAATATCCTTAATATAACTATCTAACGTATACCCAATTGGCGTATTGTTCTGACAAGGATTCGAATGTCTAATTTAACGATATTTATAAGTCAATTTGACAATCCATAGTATGATCAAAACAGCTTTACTTAGTATACTTATAATAAAGATTCGTTTATTTGTTTCAAGCGTTCAAACAAAAAGCTCTCGTAAACGTGTGCAGTATCCGTCGTGTAGGTAACTGGATAGTTAATTTGAGGATTTGAATAGCTATAATAGGGATACGTATGGTTATTATAACGATATTTTGTTCTCCGTGCATATCCGTTAAATCACTATGACAAGAATCTTTTGAATGTCTAAAACAGTAATACGGATCGTTACTATAACGATCCGCAATAAGGATTCACTGGATAGCTAAATTAGCTATACGGCGTATCCTTGTGAAAGATAACTATCTAACGGATAGCTATAATAGGGATACGTATGCTTATTATAAGGATATTTTTTTCTCCGTGTACTGTTAAACGAAAAAAATTATAACATTAATCAAGTGAGTGAAAAAAATGTAACGGCATCAATTTTTGAAATCGAAATTATTTTTTTGGCAAACCAATAGAACAACCAAGTTGTCTAATTGTAAGCCACAATTTTTTAAATATTTTGATAAGATAATGTAGCCAGATTTAAAAAAAAACTTCTTCTTCTTTCTTGGCTTATTTCCCTTACGGGTTTGCCGTTCTCAACCTTCAGTAATCTCTATCTTCTATATCTTCTTCTCTGAGGCCCTTCTCTAACATAACATTGTAAACATGTGTTTTCCACTTTACTGCTAGTCTACCCCTTTTTCTTCTTCCCCTTGGTGACCAATTCATAATCGCCCTGGGCCACCTTTCTTCCTCCATCCTCTGAACGTGACCGTACCATCTTAATGTTTTATTTACAAGTCTTCTAGTCATTGATGTTTCTATTTCCATCTCCCTCCATATATCTTCCGTCCTTATCCTATCCCTTCTCGTATATTGTAGGCTTCTTCGCATAAAATCCAATTCTACTGTGCGAATCTTGTCTCTTATTTTATTGGTCATTGGCCATAGTTCCCCCCCGTATGTTGTTATAGGCTCTACAATTGCATTAAAAATATTTCTCTTGGTTTTTTTCATGAGATTTTTGTTCCAGATTGTTCCATGGAGTGCTTTCGTCGCTCTTTTCCCTTTTGTTATTTTATCTTCTATATCCCTGTGCATTTTACCAGTGTCCGATATTATTGACCCTAAATACTTGTATTCAGTACATGCCTTTATTGTTTCATTTTCTATGTGTAAATTGTGTGCTACTCCTCCAACACACATATATTCAGTCTTCTTGAAATTAATCAATAGTCCCCACTTATCATATTCCTCTTTCAGTTTACGTAGCATATAGATCATGTCTTTCTCGTCTTGTGCCACAATGAGTTGGTCGTCAGCAAACATTAGTGAGTGTAAGGTTTTGTTTCTTATTGGTATACCCATTCCTCCACATTTCCGATACCATTTTTCCATAGCTTGTTCGGCATATATATTGAACAGTATTGGTGATAACGTACAGCCTTGCTTCAGTCCTTTTGACACTTCTATTGCTCTTGTTACTTTATTTCCTACTCTGATTTGGGCTTCTGAATTTTCATACAGTGTTTTAGTTACTTCTATCCATTTTTCTTTGATGTTCATTCTTCTCATTGCCTCCCATAGTTGACTTCTTGGCACATTGTCATAAGCCTTCTGTAGGTCTATAAACGTTATATGTGTGTCAATATTTTTTGCTCGATTCTTCTCAATCACTTGTTTGATGCAGTGTATGTTATCTATACATGATCTTCCCGATCTAAATCCTCCTTGTTCCTCACTAAAATCTTCCATATGTTCTTCGATTTTAGTTTTAATAATTTTTCCAAACAGCCTGACCATTGTTGGTAGTATACTGATGCCTCTGTAGTTCTGGCATACTGTTTTACTTCCCTTTTTATGTATCGATACAATATATGATTTGTTCCATTCTGCTGGCTTATTTTCTCCGCCTTCTATTTTCTGAAACATATTGGTTATTATTTCTATTAGCTTATTTCCCCCGTATTTTACTAATTCTATTCTGATGTTTCCTGGACCTGCTGATTTATTATTTTTTGATTGTCTCAGTGCTTTTACCACATCTTCCTGCTTTATTTCTCTTTCCTCCAAAGGTATTTGGTTTCTTTCTATTCTATCTTGTTTTATCATATATTGAGGTCTTTTTTTCTGTAGAAGAGTTTCATAGTATTCTATCCATTTTATTTGCTTTATTAATGTAATATTAGTAGTATTTTTTGATTCTTGCCGTAAATTATGAATCACTCTCCATGCTTCTTTAGATCGGTTAAAACCTATTGTGTTATTTATATTCCTACAGACGTTGTCCCAGTATTCATTTTTTTATTGTCTCACCTGTTCTTTTACTTGTCTTCTAATTTCTACATACTTTTGTCTAGAGTTTTGAGTTTTGTTCATTAACCATTCATTATATCTTTCCTTTTTGGTTTTTATTTTCTCTTCTAGTTCTGGGGTGAGTGTTTCTTTTTTATGTTTCCTTTTTTGTTCTATTCCCAAAGCCTCATATGCTGCTGTGTGAATACTACGTTTTACATGTTCGTATATTACCTCCGGGCTTTTTTCTACTATATCTTCGTCAAGTTGTTTTTCTAATCTGCTTTGGTATAACTTCTTAATCAATTCTTCTCTTAACAGTTCGATCTTATATGTGGGGTGTTTTAAGTCTTCCATTTGTTCTTCCGTATCCTCCTCTTTTTTGGTACGTGTTGTTTTTCTTGTAAATTCAAAGGTTCCTACCACCATGTGGTGATCTGATCTACATTCCGGTTGTCGAAAGTCTTTTATGTCTTTTATTTTCAGCTTCCGGTCTCTTCTGACAATTACTAAGTCTATAATTGACCTGAGTCCTCGTGTTGGCTGTATCCATGTGTACTTGTGTATGTCCTTATGCTGGAAAAAAGTATTGGCTATCATCAACCTATGTTCTCTGCATAGGGTAAGTAGACGTATTCCGTTGTCATTCATCTTTTCTTCTTCAAATTTTCCTAAAGTGTGGTCCTTCTCTTTCTTCCCAACCCTACTGTTCAGATCCCCTATTATTATAATTTCACTTCGTTTGTTAACCTTTTCTATCTGTTCGTCCAGGATGTTAAAGAACTCCTTTTTTTCTTCGGCACGTACATCGTCATTTATGGCGTATACACCTATGATCGTCAACATTTGTCCATATATTTTTATTTTAATTTTTAAAATGCGATGATTAATTTCTTCCCATGCTTGTATCATCCTTGTCCATTTCTTCTTGACTAATATGGACACTCCACTTTTGGCTCTTTCACTTTTCGGCACTCCACTCCACAGGTGTATGTAATTTCCGTAGGTTTCCTGGCCACTTTCTTTTTTTTTTTTGTTTCCGTTAGTATCACTATGTCCAGATTCATCTTTTCTATTTCCATCATCACTTCCTTTTTCTTAGTTGCGAGTCCTTGAATATTCCACGTTCCTAGTTTTAATGTCTTTTTCGGTCTTTTGGGTTTACCATCTAATTTCTTCTTGTTGCCTTCTCGTTTTTCATGTTGTTTTTGGTTGAGTTTTAAAGGTGGAATCTGAAGACTTCGTGTAGAACTGCCCCCGTATCCATTGGGGCTCCCTCTTTTCGAGGTGTGGATTTCCACCCGGGGAATTATTTCCTTTCTTTCGTTTTTCATTCTACTAATAAATTTTCAGCTCCTTTTATATTTACATGTGATAGGTTTCTAAAGCCTAACGCCATAACCCCCGCTTGGAGGACCTTTTTGTATCAGCCGCTCACTATAAGGCAGACGCTGTTGGTTCTTTTGCCTCTTCCGCCGTTGAGATGTATCACCCATCTTCCTCCGCCTTCCGAGCCATTGACCGGTTTTCACCCGTACCCTGAGAAGGGGCCCTTACAAGGTGCTATCAACCGGGCCAGCTGAACCCTGGTTTATTAGAGAGGTGTTACTCCTCTATCCCTCACCTCTTTTCCAACCTGGCTTGGGACAGGCATTGGTTTTTAATTTTATACTATTTTGCAACTGAAAGCTATTTATTTAAATCATCTCATATCTAAATCGCAAAAGAATGGGCATCAAACAACCATTAATATTTAAACAGTATACATACATACATAGTTAATATGTACTGTAAAAAGAGAATCAATAAAATAATGTTATATCAACGTCTTTCTGCAATAATATTTCAAAGATTATTTGAATGTAAGTAGAAATCTTAGAAAAGCCAATGATCGGTTGAAGCATTCTAAGAATTTATAATGTTGTATAAAAACTTATGGATTTTCTTCTTTTTCTAATAATTACTATGTTTACACTAGTATAAGTATTTCTGAATAACAAAAAAAAAAAAAAGGTAAACTACATCAAAAGTGTGTCAGTCAGGCAAGCAAGTAGGCGCCATGACGTCAACGACGCCTACAAATTCTCAGGACAAGGGTAAGTGTTGGGGGTTATTGACTAGCCTATATAGTTTACAATAACAAAATGAAAAAAAACAGTTTTCTGCCCTTTTAAAAATATGTTTGTAATATGTTATGGCTACAAAATTAAATCTCCAATAGAAAGGTCATTTAATAAAAAGAAAATAAGAAAAATTAAATGGACACGAATTACAGGATGTACATACGTAAGTTTTACACCTTTATTGTCTTATCAATTTAACGAATTACGTTGTTTGAAACATAGCATTAAAATTACCCGAAGCCTTATCGGTAAAGTTATTGGCTATAGTTACACTGATAAATATAATGATTTTTTACCAAATACGCCATGTAGGTATTTAGCCTGTACGGATTTGGATCAATTAAAAGTCGATTGAGTCAAAAATACAGTATTCGATACAATTACATTGAAAAATTTGAGCAGAGGTAGGTACCTAAACCTAAGTTGTACCGTATTTCGCCGTATCTAAATACGTGGCGTATTTGACTTAACGGAAACCAAGTTGAGGCAAAGTTTTCTTTTTATCAGTGTATGAATATTACATGTTCGATAATGTGGATAATAAATTTAAGAGTTTGTATAAAAAGTTTCCATTCATGATGACAGCTTAATTATTAAATTTCCGAAGGCCTTACTGCAGATTTTTGCTAAATACTCGCTCTGTGTACAAAAGATTAATTACTAATTTTGATGTAAGTTTTACACTATTGATAAAAAATTTTGAATAAATAATCGCTTATGAAATATTAATACATTTTTTGTTGAAAATTATAAACAATTGTATTTGTATATTAAAAATTTTAATATGCAAGTACATACCTATGTAAGTATTTTCGCTGCCTCTGTCCAAATATCTCAATCAAAGGGGTCAATCTTTTTAGCTTTCCTGGGCTACATTGCATCAAAATGAGTTCTTTTGGACCACGAACATGTACATTTTGGCAATTCGAACACAAAGTGGCACATTTTCGATATCACAAAAATAAATTTCCTGTGCTCAAAAATATGCGACTTTTTTTCCGAACGTGTACGTACTTACTTCATATTCGTGAAATTTTTATAGATTAATCTTTTTTTTTTAATTTTTAGTAATGTTTATTTTGAACTATAATTTATATTTTATGTTCGGTAAAAGTTATAATGTTTATTTTTTTTAATAACTTTTTTCACAATTTTTGGACATTAAGATGAGATTAGCCATGGTAATACTATGCATACTATGGACTTGTCTGTAATCAGAACTAGTGCCCATCATACACAAGATGCAAATGTTAAAGGGCTCCAGTTGTGGATGCAAAAGATTGATAATGTTTCCGATCATAAAGTTTAAATTTAATGACCGTCATTTGGTTTTTTCAATTTAAAGAATGCATATACCTACATATACAAAGGATGCGGTAGTAGAAAAACTGACAAACTGAATGATGAAATATAGATATTTACTCGTTTTTCTAATACGACATCCTCTATGGAGCTTAATTAAACGTGAAACAGAATCTTTATAAAATATCTATTTATCTGTCATTCAAAATATGTGTAAGTAATCATCATATTTTTTAAATAGAAAGAGCTTTAGTGGATTTAGGCATTATATGTTTAAAATGCCAAAGTACTATTTCCAGGAGGTTTAAACTGATGCATCATGTGACAAGTTTATTTGTATTACTTTTACTATTAGTTAGAAATAGTGCATTAAACCAATACAATTAATATCAATTTTTTATTGTACTTTGTTGTCTTCTCTTTTTTAATTTTTTTTGTAGAATGCTTTATGCAAATTACTGAATATTTTTTTAAAATGCGATTACAAGGTTTTTATATTCCATAAAAAATTATTACTGTTCTTAAAAAGAATATTAAATGATTCTAAATACAGTAATTCTTTAGATTTTATATTCAACATATAAACATACAATTAAGGAACACATACCCTTATACAACGAAACTTTTAACGTCCATTAGAAATAATTTTCTGCTTTATTTCCAATAGCTACTTACCTTTTATTTCATATGGTCAAAGTAAGAATATATATGTATCCATATAGTACATAACTATAGCACTTACTAGAATATTTCTGAACTCTTGAAAGATGTCAATAGAAAAAATGTACGAATTTTGAATGATCAAGAGATCTTTAATCAACGAGAAAATAATTGTTCATGTTATATAGGCCAATGATAATAACACTCAAAAAAATATAAATAAATAAAGGGGATTTTCGGGATAAAAGTGAGTTTGTGGTTCGTATGTATTTTTAGCAATGGTGCAATAGCAACCTGAGGCCGCGTGACGTAGGCGTAATATCTCCTGGAATGCATCTTTGTAGATATGCAGGGGGCAATAAATTGCAATAAAAACCTGGTGCAATGAATCATTCGGCGTTTCGTTCTTTGTCTACTTGACTAAACTGCATTTTTGTCTAGACTATGGAGGCGTAGAGGGCAACATTTAGTGCCAGGTAAATAACAATAAAAATAAACGACCTAACTAATAACGAAAGAGCCAGTTGTATAGCGTGTACTTACATTTATAAAAGGTAAATGGCTAAATATTGCTTTCAGAAATAAATTGTATTGTTACTGGAAAGATCGAATCAATTAAATTACTGCCGTAAACATTAACAAGTAATGCAATCATTAATTTATGCAGTTAGAAACAGCAACTTGTTCGTTTTATGTAGGCAGATCTCTCCGATCTTTGTTACCATCGGAAAGGTTTCAGTGTGTTATCCTTGAAGATGGAAATTATTCGGATTTTCTGCCAATAAATTGGGCCGTCCGAATTTCAACAACAACAAATTTTAATTTGGTTTCCAAGCGAATGCTTCTCGAACTTTTTATTCTCGAGACCTTTGCCATCGCAAAAATTGAATATTATAAACAACTTTTAACAAACCTAAGACTGAAAAGAATATTCTTTCAAACGACATCAAAAATAATATTTTAGAAAACTCTTATTTACTAAACAAAAAGTTATTAGTTATTTTTGAATAAAATGAAGTTTAGATATTTACGAATTTTTGTTTCAATTTAGGGTCGTCTCGCCAAAAGTGCTGTCAAAGGTAAACCATGACCCTTCATCACAGTTGCTTGTAACAAAAAAAAACTTTCAATATTTGATTCAAAAATGCCGCTCTTTTGAAAGTGCCGCCTGACGCAACCGCCTCATTGCTGCACCCCTCACGCTGAATCTATTTCTATTGTTAGTCTTAGTATGAATCGGCAAATTAAAAATATTTATAGTTTTTTAGATTAATATACCGCGTGATGGTTCAATAGGATGTTTAAATCTAGACGGTAATGGATAATGAATCTACAATAAAAATAAAATAAAATACAGTATTGACAATCATTATCCCTTTATTTCTTGCTTTTAAAATTGACAATCTTTATCCTTTTGTTTCTTGGTTTTAAACAAATTACTTAAACATTATCTGGAAACAGTATTTAAAAGAAGTAATATGGGCATTACATACTTTAATTTAAAAGAAAAGTCAGTATGTAAATCTACCAATTTTTTTACAATACTACCTCTGCACGTTACAATCTTCGAAGTTTAACCATTTTCCCCTTTTTATGATCTTTGCTCAACCTTAAACACAAAAAAAAATATCTCTGGCTACCATAAGACTTTTATTGTTGCCCAAGTTTGTATTGGGCCTATATTATACGTTTTATCTATTTTTACATACACACCTATAAACCTTCACACCAATACCTTTTCTGAACCAAGGCACAATCGAACTAATTTTTTATACTGCCTTTAGGAAAAAATCGTGAGGAACAGTATAAAAAATTAGTAAAATACTCAGCCCCAAAATTTTCGTAACATGCTGTATTATGTAATTCCACCTGATTTAAGAAAAAACGTTCCAAGTATTTTTAAAAGTACGTAACAGTACGTAAAATTGCAATAGGTTTAACTAATAATAACTCCTGACTGGTTTATGAACAATAACTGACAATACATCAAATTCAATGCTAATTTCGTAGAACTTGCATAATTTACATAAATTCGCAAATATAAAATTAATTTAGTTTTTAGAAATTTTGACTATTTTGTTTGGTCTTAAAATACCTACTCCTCTCTTAAGAGGCCTCGCTACCCAGAAACTCCATGTTAATTTCCTATCTCACGCGCGCCAAGAAAACGCAATTTTTAAAGAAACTATAGAAAAAATGTTCTACAGAATGAAAGTTCGAACCTTTATCTAGAATCTCTTCGGAGTCAAATTGATTCATTTTTTATACAATTTATAAAACAATTTGTAAAAGAAACCCTTGTTTGCGACATAACTGAATGTCATTACTTTTTTCTAAATTACTCTGTTAGGAAATAAAAATTGGAAAAATGAATCCGAAGAGATTCTAGTGCTTGATGTTAGAAATGTTGTGTAAAAATTTTTTTCAAAAATATTTAAAAATAAAGGCTGTAGCGTGGCGCGCGTAAATCATAAATTTTGGAGTCGTAAAGTAGTGGTTCCTAGCGGATATTATAGGAAGGACTTGAAAATTCATGTGTAATGGGCATACACTGTTAAACTATATTTTCCGCTTTCAGAAGTTATAATCGTATTTCAAATTACGACTAAACAGAGTGTTATACACAGGATCAATCAATATGGAACTCTAAATGCAACTTGTTCTTATTCCGTTAACACATTATAAGCGGGGCGAGTATTTGTAACCACAAATACTTGTTTCGCGGGTATTTGTACCAATTTGAATGTGCTTACTCTAAAAGCGGCAGAAGTTAATTTTACTCTATAGGTTTACAGCTCGTAATTTTTGTTTAGACTCGTCAACGTTACTTCTTTAACATTTGTTTATATAACAATAAATTATTGTGATTTTATTAATTTTTATTGAAATGTGTTAATGTATAGACTAGATTTCACACACGCAATTTTACACGAATTTTGTCCGCTACGCACATCAGTTTAGTCAATTTGGTTACCCGCTTAAAACCTGTAAGGGTGGCTCCTACCAGGCGCGTCCTCAGGTGGCGGATAGAGGAATGGCCTTAAGCAATGAACGTAAGGGAGTTAAAGGTTAGTGTCTGTGATAAGGACGCTCGTCGAGTGTGAAACCTCGACTGGTAGCGGCCGAAAAGCAGCACCGTGATCAGCTACCCAGCCCACTGTCATGTCGTGGTTAAGGGCCTGCACTGGGTTTTAACGGTGTCGAAAGTGCTTAGCACTTTCGCTAAACCAGGCACTCTTCTGTTGTCGTGGACACGTCTCACGGACAGAGGAGTGCGGGGGGCCTTGGTTTAACCGCCCGGGCCGAGTGGATGAAGTACCACATTAAAAATTTCTACTATCCCAGACTATGATGCGCGGTCATGGGATTCCTTGGCGGAAGTGCGGTTCCGTCCCTAGCGACCAAACTCAGGGCAGCAGGCGCACCCTGTTTTATTAACGCCTTACTTGTGTGCAGAGGGCTCCACACAAGCGGACCCCCATTTCCCCCGTACTCGTGGGACTGCTATGGAAAATCAAAAAGAAACAGAACAGAAACCATCCACTGAAGCAGAGGGAGGCTTGCATCCACCTGTCTCAGCGGGAAAACAGAACCCGCCTAAATTGTCGGGGGCTGCAAGGAGGAAGCTGAAAAAGATGAAGCTCCTCCAAACCAAAATGAGGGCCGGGACCAGTACTGGAACCGGAACCCATTTCACTACGCCCACCGCTGGTCCCATTACCAGCAGGGGAAGACAAAGAAGAGGGGGGCTAAAAAGGGTCAGATCGGACTAAGAGGCTGACCAGGGACAGTAATACACCTGTGAGGTCTTTTAGGGACGCCTTGACGGATACTCACCTGGCAGTTCTGCCGGGTGGATATCCGGAAAATACTATCAGCGAAGATCAAGCGGGGCTCATCAAGAACCACTTGCTCTTGAAAATTGATGAACTCCAGATAGGGAAGGCGTCACCTAAGTTCACGGAAGTGAGACTTAGGGACGGCGCATTACTTATCTCGTGCCCAGACCAGGACACTCGAACCTGGCTGGAGCGCGAGATAAGTGAATCAAAACTTTGGGACGGAGCTCAACTCGCCACAATCGAGGCTAGTGAGCTACCGAAACCAATCAGGACCATGACGTGGATTCCGGGACCAGTACTGGAACCGGAAAAAATCCTCCACCGATTGAGGATACAAAACCAGGTGCTCCACACGGAGCACTGGAGAGTCGTCAACGCTAAGCCGGACCCTAAGGGACAGCAACTGATCATTCTTATAAGTGAGAAGTCGACTGAAACCTTAAGGACGGTTTACCAGATGAGACCCTACTTCGCCTTTTCCCGGGTCCTTTTTAGGATCCTGGGAAAAAAGGAAGAAGGGGACAACAAAGGGAAAGTGATGGATGCCGAAGATCAGGCTCCATCAACTTTCCACCCTACTGGGGAACAAGAAATGGTGGAGGGAGAGGCTCCACCAACTCTCCCAACAGTTCCACCATCAGACTGAGGGTAATTCAGATTTACCTCCACCATTGCAAGGCTGCATCTGCAGCCTTGCAGGTTGTCATACTTAAAGACAACATTGACATAGCTCTGTTACAGGAACCCTGGGTAATCAGGGAACCGTGGCGGGGCTGGCGATACCCGGAGGAGAGTGGGAGCTTTACGTGCCAACCAGCTCTCCCCGAGCTTGCATACTGGCAAGGAAAAATCTAAACCTCACACCATTATGGGGACTGTGTAACAGGGACCTTATGGTAGTGAGGGGTAGAACACACATGGAAGGGAGCACGAGAACATTAATTATGGGATTGGCATACCTTCCATATGATGGACAAATTCCAACCAGGGGAGTTAAAAACCTAGTTGAGAATTCCAACACCCGCAGACACCAGCTGGTTCTCGGATGTGATGCCAACGCTCACCACTCCGTATGGGGAAGCACAGGCATCAATATTAGAGGTGAGTCGCTTCTCGATTTTATTATTTCTAGCAAATTAGAAGTGGCGAACCGCAACAATGCCCCCGTTTCGTAACTTCGGTTCGAAGTGAGGTCATAGACATCACAATCGCGACAGGTTGGGCCAATACCATATATAACTGGCATGTGTCTGATGAGCCATCTCTATCGGATCACAGATACATCGGTTTGAAATGGAAACACCAGCACTGAGGAGTCAGATGTGCAGAAACCCCAGGGCCTGCAATTGGGAACTCTACCGGGAGTTCCTAAAGCAGGAACTGGAGGCGAGTCCATCTCAACCTCACTCAGCGAAAGAAATTGAAGTGGTAAACGATGCCCTTCAATTGGCAATAACAACAACAGCCTTTGAAAAGAGCTGTCCAGAAAAAACCAGAAAGAGTAGGCGTGAGGTCCCCTGGTGGAACAACAACCTCTCTTATCTGAGGAACAAAGTTCGAAAACTGTTCAATCAAGCGAAGGCTAAAGGACAGAGGGAGCAATACAAAATTGCTCTCACAAAATATAACATTAAAATTAGAAAAGCCAAACGGTCCACATGGAGGAAATTCTGTGAGGACGTCGAGAAAACTCCAGAATGTGCAAGGTTCCAGAAAACCTTGCAGAAGGATGCAGTGAAGAAATTAGATTCATTCAAGAAAACTGATGGGGAATACACGACGACTGGAGAGGAGACTCTCGAGGTTTTACTCAGAACACATTCTCCGGGATGTCAATACCTATCAGAAGAGGTTTGCAGGACCAGACTCTTTGAGGGGGTTCCGCCATTTAGGCGACCCAACAGAGAGGACTGGGCCAAAGCAAATCGAATTTGCAACATCACAAAAATTGTATGGGCGGTGAATCACTTCGGACCATACAAGGCTGCTGGAACAGATGGTATATTTCCAGCACTTTTACAACAAGGGATAGAGGAATTATCATCACCCCTCTGTTCATTGTTCCGGGCAAGCCTAGCAATAGGCTACATACCTCTCAAATGGAGGGAATCTCTCCAATATGGTATTCATACCAAAGCCAGGGCGTGAGACATACGACCAAGCAAAATCTTTCAGACCTATCAGTCTAACTTCGTTTTTGTTAAAAACGTTAGAAAGACTGATAGACAGATACATTAGGGACGATGTTTTAAGGCATAACACCTTACATCAAAACCAATTTGCATACCAAACAGGTAAATCCTGCAAACTCGCAATACACGAATTCGTACAAAGAGCAGAAAAGGCAATAGGCAATCGAGAGATTGCCTTGGCTACTTTTATGGATATCGAAGGAGCTTTTGACAACACATCCTTCGAGGCGATAATCAACGCAGTGACTAGTCGAGGGATCTGCCCAACTGTAACAAGGTGGATAGATCACTCGATACGAAATAGAGAAATAATCTCTACCTGTAAAGGAGCAACTGGGAGGGTGCTAGTCAGACAAGGGTGCCCACAGGGAGGGGTACTATCCCCTCTTCTTTGGTGCCTTGTAGTTGACGACCTCCTAGAAGAACTACAAACAAGTGGCGCATATTCCCAGGGGTATGCGGATGACATCGCCATTCTAGTAAACGGGAAGTTTAATGGCGTCGTGCATAACTTGATGCAGGGCGCCGTTAGAACCGTTGAAAAATGGTGCTTAAAAGTGGGACTAACGGTTAATCCCACTAAGACCCACTGTATAACCTTCACTAACAAGAGAAACCTTGACACAAGGGACTTAGTAATGTGGGGGCAAACAATAATGAGGGTAGAACAGGTTAAATATCTGGGAGTCTTACTTGACACCAAACTAACCTTCTATCCTCATGTCGAATACATAACAAACAAGACGTATATTTGGACAGAATTGGGTACTAAAACCTACAATGGTACACTGGCTGTACACTAAGGTTGTCATGCCAGTTGTAACCTACGCATCATTAATATGGTGGCATAAAACCGACAAAACGGTAGTAAGAGTCAAACTGGGCAAATTGCAAAGACTTGCATGCCTAGGCATAACGGGGGCTATGTCAACAACCCCTACTGCAGCCTTAGAAACGCTACTTGACCTCCCACCACTTCAATTAGTGGTGGAGTATGAGGCCATGATGGCGGCCTATAGGCTCAGACTAAACGGAAACGGAGAAGTAACCTGGAGAAAGGGATTTCACACAGAATTCTTATCAAAAATAAAAGAAAAACACATATTACAAATGTGGTCCGATAAAATTCGGAAAGAATATCACTTCAACAAACTCTTCAGAGTGAAAATCTCAGATAAGGAGAGAAGTGATATGGAGACAAACCGTTTTGGAGCGGTGTGGTATACAGACGGCTCCAAAATGGGAAATCTTACGGGAGCGGGAGCATACCAAGAACGCACAGGGAATGAAATTATCATGAACCTGGGCAAATTCGCAACCGTTTTCCAATCAGAGATGATTGCTATTTCCACATGTGCTTGTAACATGGTGGAAAGGAAATACAAGGATAAAAAAATCCTTATTAGAACTGATAGCCAGTCGGCACTCAAAGCCCTGATGTCAGTAGAAATACAATCCGGAACAACCATAGGATGCTTAAATACCTTGAATGAAGTGGCTCTACACAACAGGGTAACCTTGGGGTGGGTGCCAGGACATCAAGGCATAGCGGGTAACGAGAATGCAGACTCACTAGCTAGAAGAGGAGCTAGACTCGTCATAATAGGTCCGGAACCCTCCTGCGGCATTTCATATGCCAGCGCGAGAAGTTACATTAAGGACCTACTCAGAGATACACACCACTTACACTGGAAATCAGTGCCTGGACTGAGACAATCAAAATTATTCATTGCAATACCAGACAGGAAATATACCACTCAAATCCTGCAATTAGGCAGGAGGAACTTACGTCAACTTGTGGGACTACTAACAGGACACTGCAAGCTGAGTAAACACCTCAACACACTGGGATTGGTGGACAATCCCATGTGTAGAAGGTGCGACATGGAGGAAGAAACTCCAGTCCACATTATCTGCCACTGCGAAGCACGGGTAGAGACATCCTGGACTTTTTTAAAGACACAGGACTCTTAGAAGAGGAGGACTAAATACTGGGGGCACAATAGGTCTTTTAGGCTGCGGTGCTGTGGGCTATGTACCAAAACCCCAAGAATAATAAATAAATAAATACCCGCTTAAAATGTGTTAATATTTAAAAAATAATTTTCAACCCTTTCAACTCAATATTATAATAACAATATTTAATATTATTTATTTTTACATTTATAATAAGTTAAATGATTTTAATGAAACTTTTGTGCGTAACGTTTCCAATACTAAAATTACTGCAAATTTTAATTATTTATATACTACTCGTGGCCCATAATAGTTGTCATATTTCGTTTTTAAATTTTATTCTAAAAATAACATTTTGAATAATAGCCAGCATAAAAGAAATATAGTATATACGTATTGTGTGTGTGTGTTTGTGTGTGTGCGTGTGCGTGTAGGTGCGTGTGTCTGTGCATGTGTGATTGTCCACCAAAGCAGGACGAAATAGCAGGACGTGAGGGTATTAAAAAAAGAGCAAGGTAAAGCTTATTATAAAAAAATAGGTTTTTGTGTAATCTTTTTAAAATAACTTTAAAGGGCATATGGTTATAAGCGTGTCAAAATTTCCGGGGGAAATATACGCCACTTTGGGAGTACGTAAGGTACTTATGAAGTACAGGGGTACCTCGATATACGAGTTTAATTCGTTCCGTAACCTTGCTCGTATGTCAAATTTCTCGTATCTCAAAGCAATTTTCCCCATTAAAATTAATTGAAAAGCCATTAATCCGTTCCAGCTCCCAAAACATCACCTCAGTTGTTTTTACCTTAAGTGTTTTTGAATAAGAAAAATGTATTTACAAAAAGAAACATTTATAATGTTTATAAATAACAAATACATATTCTATAAAAACATAATAAAAAAGTAAAGTGCTTACGGAAGCGCTTAATTTTCATTACTGGTCTTCGCTTTTTTCGTCACGCTTTGCTCATTTTTACCTGCAGATAGTTTAAAAAACTGTCCTCGTATCTCAAATCTTGCTCTCATCTCAAAGCAAAATATTGCTCGCTCGGCGGCTCGTATCTCAACACACTCGTATGTTAGGGCACTCGTATATCGAGGTACCACTGTATTAAGATCGTGAAAATCTCAGATTTTTAACTCAGCCTGTTTTCAAGAAATTAAAAAAATACTAAAAAATTTAATTCTTATTACTCAGGAACGGCTTAATCGATCTTGATAAAATTTGAGTGTGTTATAGTATCGCGGGACAAAATAATAGTCGTATAAGATTTCATTATCCAGTAAAAAAAAAAAAAAATATTTTTTTATGTGTGGTATTATTTGGGCCAAATTATGAAATAATTTTTTTAGAACCCTTAGACTCTTTTATATAATATATATTTTTTCAATTGATTCTACGTGATGCGCCCCAAAAAAATAAAAACTATATTTTACTATAAAGGACATAAGTAGATTACTCGCAGAGGAATATCGGAATCATCTTTCGAGAGTAGGTTGGTTGTAATAACATACGTTGATCGTGCAAGTTTCAGATGTTTATTTTAGTTATGTAATAAATAAAAAAAAATCATTTTTTAAATACGTTTTAACCGATTTTAATGAAATTTGGACACATTATAGAGGTATAGGTATAAAGGCTATACTCCGCAGAGGAACAGCTTATAATCTTAATAATAACACAGGTCAACACGAATTTTGTCTTAGATAAGAGAGTATGAAATTTCGATAGATCTATCGATAGTTAGACAAAAAAATAAAATATGTCCCGATTAAGTTTGCTTTTGTATGCAGGAGAACGGTTGATATATATTTTAGAAAATCCATATTTTCAATTTTTATTTATTGATAAAGAGAAAGAAATATATTTATATATAAATTTTTATCAACTTTTACTATCATATCAAATTACAAAATAGTGAAAAGGAATATAAAAGTGAACCTTATTACTTTTTTTTCATGTTTATAAGTACTTTCTCTCTTCTTCTTCTTCTTAGCCTTTTCTTTACATCCAGTGTCGGATATAGGCCTCCTCTTTCGTTTTCCATTTTTCTCGGTTTTATGTCTCTCTTGCCCATGTGAGCCCGGCTGTATGCTTTAGGTCATCTTTCCACCTTGTCTGATGTCTACCTCTTGATCTTTTTCCCAGCCAGGGTCTCCATTCTTGTATTTTCTTATTCCATCGGTCGTCAGATTGCCTCATAGTATGTCCGGCCCATCTCCATTTTAGGCTTGCTATATGTTCTTTTACATCGATTACTTTTGTTTTTTCTCTAATGTGTTCATTCCGTATCTTATCTTTTATCTTTATATGCAGCATCTGACGTTCCATTGCTCTCTGCGTTTTAGCTAATTTATCCATTATGCCTTTAGTCAATGTCCAGGTTTGTGCTACGTATGTAAGAACGGGTAATACGCATTGATTATATACATTTCTTCTTAGCCTTAGAGGAATTTTTTTGTTAGTTAGGATGTTTCGTTGTTTTCTGAATGCCCCCCATGCCAGTCTAATTCTTCTTTCTATTTCTGCAGTTTGATTAGGTTTTCCGTACTGTACCACTTGTCCCAGATATATATATTCTTCTACATATTCGAGTGTTTTACTCCTTATCTTTATGCCAGGTGGGTTATGGTCATTCGTCATGGCTTTTGTTTTCTTCTCATTTAGTTGTAGTCCCACTCTCTCGGATTTTTTCCTAAGATCGTTTAACATTTTTTGGATGTCTTCTATGTTGTCCGATATTAAAACAACATCATCGGCGTATCTTAAGTGATGTAGTCTCTCTCCGTTTATATTAATTCCTGTATTATACTTACTTTCTCTCAGTAAACCCTAAATGTATTGCCCATTTTACTTTTTCACCTCGATATCAACCTAAAGTAAATAAATATAAAAAACACATTTATTTATTTAATAAACATATGAATTTAAATTTTTTAAGACTTTCGCGGTATTTAAAAAATACCAGAATTATTAAATGCTTTTTTTTATATACGGCAACTCAAAAAAAGATATTATTATTATAATTACCACAAAAGCAACCTTTTTAAGGAAAATGGGTGTTTTTCCTTTATTTTGGAGCATAATGAATAGAAAAATCATAAAATAAATTTTAGAACAAAGACAAAAATTCTTTTGCCGAGCTGTATAATCATTAGAAACAGGCAACTTTTTTTAAAATATTCTTTTTAATTTATGATAACGTTGTGAAACACTTTGGAAACTAATTGTTTTTATCCGTTTCGATGTAAAATAACAAATCAAATACTTAAATAGATTAAAATAGTATGCTACATTAAAAAAATACTAATAACCCATTTCTTTATAAAAAACCGGAAGTAGAGCAAAATTGATAGTTATTGCAGCGGATAGATCATATAAATTAAACAAATTATGTTTCTTAAAACAATTAGTATCTTGCTATTTTAGATAAGAGGGTTGACATTATTTCCGATTAAATCAAAACTAAAACAAACAAAATTAATATTGATGCCAATGAATAGATTGTATAAAGTAAATAATTTTTTATACATGTACTTTTTTTGAAAATCGTATTGATGTACCAGTTATAAGTTTGTGGCATTTTAAATAAGACACCCGGTATGTTATTCTACATCAAATACTATTATGCAAAAAGCATTTTTAAAGAGTGAAATGAACCCCCAAAGTTAACCACCTTAGGGCATGGTTTTAAGGTTTCACATACTTACAGTTAATAATAACCTACTTAAAATTATTGAAAAAAATATGGCTTGAACAGTGTTAAATTTTAGAAATGGTAATATTATACATTATCGAGTTATTAAGAGAACTTGAGATCGACAATTTTCTTTACAAATATTTCAAATTGAAAAAAATCATAGAAAATTTTAAATGAGATTTGTTGCGAGTATTAAATTTTGGAAAACATTTTTCATTTAATCGTTGGTCTGTATCTTCTAATAACCGAGAGACTAATGGTAAGCATCGAAATATGGACACAGTATATGATATATTTGTTCATAATAAACAAACAAAAATTGATGACGTTATCATTCTTTGTTTTTCAATTATTTAAACACGAATTATTTGTATTTTGTCAGTTCGTTACGGGAACTGTTTCAAAATTTTTAGATTCTATAGAACTAGATTTTTTTTTATTAGAATAATTATTAGAAGAGGATGCCGAGTTTAGAACCTTATAAACAAATATTTTACAGTTTGATAACTAGATATTTTAAATACAGAGACAGATGTCATATCTACTTTTACGACTATTAAGTGGAGATACAAATTATGATTCATTGGTTTACGACTGTAGGGCTGCAATGAAAGTCCCAATATATACAAATTAGGCCAGCCCGTTTTTAGAATACGCCAACCTTAAAAATTTTAAATAACGGAAAGCATTGTGATTTTAGTAGTGTACAAGATATAATAATCTAAATTATAATAATCTAAATCTAAATCTAAATAAAATAAAGAACAATAAAGCGGCTGGTCCTGGAGGTATACCCGCAGAACTTCTAAAACACGCCCCAATTACAACAATAGAAGAACTTAAGAAAATATTTAATGCATGCCTGAAAGGAAACGAGATACCATCAGAATGGAAATTAGCATACATAAGTAATATTTACAAAAAAGGGAATAAAAAGGAATGTACAAATTATAGAGGTATTAGTGTTACGTCAACTGTGGGTAGACTGTACGGACGAATACTAAAGGAGAGAATAGAGGAGCAATTTAATGTATCGGAAGAACAGAGTGGCTTCCGACCAGGACGTTCATGCACGGATAATGTATTTTGCATAAAACAACTGATGGAAAAAACGATACTGTACAATAAAGAACTACATATGGTATTTGTCGATCTTCGTAAGGCTTATGACAGTGTGCCAATCAATAAATTATGGCACGCAATGGAAAACAGTGGGATAAACCAAACCTATATAAATGCCATAAAAATATTGTATGACAAAAACAAAAGCAAGGTAAAAGTAGGACGAAGTCTTTCGATGGAATTTGATATAAATAAAGGCCTTCGACAACGGTGTTGTGTGTCGCCCACATTGTTTAAAATATACTTAGACCAGGCACTAAAGATTTGGAATAAAAAATGTAAAAATATGGGAGTAAAAATTGGAAATGACTTTATACACACCCTTTTGTTTGAAGACGACCAGGTGTTTCTCGCAGAGGATGAAGACGATATAAAGTATATAACAAAAAAACTGATTGAAGAAATAGAAATGTGGGGACTAAAAATAAATCTTGAAAAGACCGAATATATGGTGATAAGGAACACGGGTACTGAAATAGAAACAGAAAAAGGAAATATACAAGTAACCCACGATTACAAATATCTCGGAGTAAATTTATCAGATAAAGGGTTAGACGAAACAGATATACTGAATAAGATCAAGAAAGGAAAAGTAGTAACACAACAGCTGCACTCGTTGCTTTGGAACAAAGACATAACCAAAAAAACTAAGAAACAATTATTTATGACACTTGTGGAAAGCTGTTCCACATACGGTGCAGACACATGGACAATCTCAAAAACATTGGAGAAAAAAGTGAACGCAATGGAAATGAACTACTGGCGAAGATGTTGTGGAAAAACATTATACGATCGAGTGAGAAATGAAAAAATTCGTGAGGATATGGGAGTGGACTCCACACTGTACGACAAAATAGAACAACAAAAACTAAAGTGGTACGGACATATGAGGAAGATGCCAAACGACAGGTTACCGATAAAGTGCTGGAAATGGAAACCAAATAGAAGAAGGAGACGTGGCCGACCAAGACTGAAATGGGAAGACCAGATTAAAGTGGCAATGAAGAGACGAAATATGGAAGAAGAAACAATATTTGACAAAAAGAAATGGAAGCTGGGTTGCGGGAAACGGCGAGAGGCAGCTGTATAAAAAAACCGCTTATATATATATATATATATATATATATATATTAATCTAAAATTTAAAATTGTTTGGTCACTTATTGAATATAAATATTTTATTTAAAAATTTATTTTATTACGAAAACCACATTCAAAACTTTTGCAGTAGTAGTAAATGTACTGCCGAGCCAAGTTGTTGACTGAAAGTATATACTACAGTAAAACCTCTCTAACACGACTAGAGTCGATTCTTGCTCAAATTGTTTTTTTGGAGAGGTGGTCGTTTTAGAGAGAAAGGACAAAGATAGACAATGCAAATATAATTGTGGCGTGTTACCAATTTTTATTTTTGGATATATACAAAGGTTATTTACAAGTTGGAGAAGAATATGTACAGATGAACTAAAGTTGAGATGACGTTAGCGGTGGCGGAACCGGAGGTGGATCGCTGGTGATGGTTGTACCGGAGGTTGATCGCTGGTGATGGTTGCACCGGAGGTGGATCACTGACGGATCGGAAATGAAGTTGATGCTGGAGGCAGAGTTGTCGAAAAAGTGTGCAGCTCGATGAATCGTAGTAACTGGTCGCTTGAGGAACGAGAAAATGAGATGAGGTAAACGAAAAGGAAAGGTATTTATAGTAAAAGGGTTGAAAAGAAGAGTAAGGGTCCCACGCTTGAGGACAATGGCTGTCGCAATGGTTTACGACCGGATTACTAACCTAACGGTAGTGTTTACAAATAAACATTTACCGCCAAACTGGAATTTAAGAAATGAAAGGTTGGAAATTGGTTATGTAGATTGGAACGTGAGTGGACATGGATCTTAGGTTTTCGGAAGCAGCGTGGGGTGGATCGTAAAAGGATTACCAGCAAGAAAGTACCGTTAGAGGAACTGCGGTTCCCACAGTACCCCCCTGCTAGTGATGGAGTCACGGGAGACCAACTTGAAGGCGATCTGGGAACCGGACGCGTCGTCCGGATCTTGTCTGCGTCCTTGATCCAGGCGTCGACTCGAGGGTCGGTGTGGATGCTGCGGTCTGGCGGATGACTGGTTCTGTTGTTGGTTCCTCTGACATGATGAATGCTGGTTTCAGCCGATCGACGGAGACGTTCACGTTCCGGCCATTGACCTGTACGGTGAACGTTTTGTCCGTGCGAGTGATAACTATGAACGGACCGTCGTAGGGCTGGTGAAGCGGTGGTCGGTGACAGTCGCGGCGGATGAAAACTTGCTCCGTCGTCGCGAGGTCCTTGAACACAAATGTGCGCTTCGTCCCATGTCGTGCGCCTGCTGTAGGTCCCACCTCCTGTTGGAATTTCCGGAGGTCCTTGACAAAGTCGGCTGCATCTTGTAGGTTGTTGTCCGAGTGTTTTGAATCTAAGAATTCTCCCGGAAGACGAAGCGGTTGCCCGTACAGCATTTCGGCGGCTGTACACTGTAGGTTTGCTTCCAGGCAGAACGGATTCCCAGTAGAACGGTTGGGAGTATTTGCGTCCAACGGTTGTCCTGGTGGCACATGATAGCTGCTTTTAGCTGTCGATGTAGCCTTTCGACCATTCCGTTGGCTGATGGATGGTACGCTGTTGTGCGTAGATGTGTTGACCCCAGAATCTGGTTGAGGTGTTTGAAAAGGTTTGATTCAAACTGCCGCCCTTAGTCGGTTGTTATGCGGAGCGGTGTGCCGAAGCGTGCTACCCAGTGGTGGTAAAAAGTACGCGCCACTGTAGCTGCTTCCTGTTCGGCGATGGGGATTGCTTCGGGCCATCGGGTGTATCGGTCTACCATCGTGAGGCAGTATCGGTAACCCTCCGCGGATGGCATGATGCCCATGTGGACGTGTTCGAATCTCGCCGATGGAGGTGTAAAAGAGCCCACCGGTGCAGAGACGTGTCGCGTGACTTTTGAACGCTGGCAGGGTAAACAGCTACGCGCCCATTGCCTGCAATCCGTTTTTACGGATGGCCAGACGTAGCGTTGCGTAACCAGCTTTACCGTTGCTGTAGCTCCAGAGTGCGAGAGCCGGTGTAAACTATTAAATGCTAGCTTGCGGAATTCGGTGGTTACGAACGGGCGTGCTATTTGTGTAGCTACATCGCAGAAGAGGGATATGTTGCTCCCCGGGATGGCAACCAGTTTCAGCTGGAGTCCAGAGTTTTTGTTGTTTAGGTACTCCTAGAGCTCTTTGTCTTGCTTCTGCGACGTCGCTAGGGCTTCGAAATCGAGTGGATGTTCTAACGTTTCGATTCTTGAAAGGGTGTCGGCGACTACGTTCTCGTAACCGGCGATGTGTCGGATGTCCGTCGTGAACTGGTCCAAGTCCAAGTGCCGGATTTGTCGCGGTGAACACTGTTGCGACTGTTTACGGAAAGCGAAAGTAATTGATTTGTGGTCCGTATAGACGCAAAATGTTCGCGCCTCTACCATGTGTCTGAACTGTTTTATTGCGAGGTAAATTGCCAGAAGCTCCTTGTCGTAAGCTCCGTAATTGGATTCTGCCGGGTTTAATTTTTTGGAAAAGAATTCCAGCGGTTGCCAATTGTTATTCACGAGTTGCTGCAGCGATGCTCCTACCGCGAAGTCCAAAGCGTCAAAGATAGCTAAGGGTGCGTGCGGCTCCGGGTGTGCCAGTAACGTTGCATGCGCCAGACACTCTCTCGTGTCTTCGAACGCGCGCTCCGCTTGTGGCGTCCAGCAGACTGGTGTCTTTCCCTTAGCGTTGCCTTGAAGGAGGTTATTTAAAGGTGCCTGTACCGAGGCAGCTTTAGGCAGGAATCTTCTAAAGAAGTTTACCATACCCAAAAACTGTCGGAGTTTCTTGACCGTTTCAGGGCGTGGAAAAGCACGGATTGCGTCAACTTTCTCGGGCAGTGGTCGTGTCCCTTCGCCGGATACCATGTATCCTAAGAATTTGACCTCAGGTTGGCCAAAAATGCATTTTGTCGAGTTGACGACGACGCCGTATGCTTTCAGGCGTTCGAAGAGAACTTTTAAATGCTCGAGATGTTCGTCGAGGGAGGATGAGGCCACGAGTATGTCGTCGATGTACGCGTAACAGAACTCGAGACTTTGCAGAACTTCGTCGATGAACCGCTGGAACGTTTGAGCCGCGTTACGTAACCCAAACGTCATAAACTTGAATTCAAAAAGGCCGAATGGAGTTGTTATGGCCGTTTTTGGGATGTCCTCCTCGGCGACGAGAATTTGATGAAAGGCTCGCACGAGGTCTATTGTTGAAAATATTTTTTGTCCGTGTAAAGCTTGCGAGAAGTCTTGTATGTGCCTTACAGGATATTGGTCGGGGCAAGTTCGAGCGTTGAGGGCTCGGTAGTCGCCGCATGGCCTACACCCGTTGTCCTTCTTCGGGACCATATGTAGCGGTGAGGACCATGGACTCTGTGAGGGATGGATGACGCCTTGTTTCATCATATCTGAGAATACAGCTTTTGCATTCTTCAGACGTTCTGGAGCAAGACGTCGGGGCTTCTGTGCTACCGGAGGTCCGGGGGTGGTGACGATGTGGTGCTTGGTGGAATGCTGGACCACTGCTGGTTCGCCGCTGGGTCGAGTAATTTCCGGGTACTGGCGTAAAAGTGTATGGAACGGTGATGTCCCCGTTAATGCTCGGATATGTAACCACTCGGTGCTGCACTCTGCTACCTGACCTGGTGCAGTCAAGGTTGTGACGCCGTCGATGAGCCGTTGATTTTTGATGTCGACGAGGAGACCAAAATTCGCCAAAAAGTCTGCACCGATGATTGGCTTGGAGACGTCGGCAACGATGAAGCGCCAAGTAAATTCACGTCGTAGCCCTAGGTTTAGCTGTAGGGTTTCGTACCCGAACGTAGGAAAAGTTGGAGCCGTTTTCCGCGTAAAGTTCATACGGAACTTTAACGCGACGCCCTTGTACGTGCGTCCGTGGTACGACGCATAGGTCTGCTCCTGTGTCGACTAAAAATTGTGTTTTAGTGACTTTGTCGGTTACGAATAGGCGACGTGTTTGAACACGAGAATCGTTTGCCGCCATTAACGATCCGCTTGGTCTTTTCCCGAGTGCGTGCAGGGTGTTGTGCATTTCTTAGCGTCGTTACCGAATCGCCTGTGGTACCAGCATACGCCTGGCGTTTCTCGCAATTGACTTTGGGATTGGCTTCGGGAATGGCTCCGGGAAAGGCTTCGCGAGCGGAATCGATGGTGTTGCGGTCGTTCTTGTTTTGCCGCCGACGCTGCTATTTTCGCACGCAAGGTTGTCGTCACCTCGGCAATTTGTGCGATCAAGAGCGTTGTAAGCTTCGTAACCAGGGCTTCCATCGGATCACTCTGGACTTCTGCAATCCGGGTACGGGATGTAGTTTCCGAAATTGCATCGGCGAGGTTTGACAAGTCGTCCAATTCTGTTTTCTTTTGTGTGGCAAGGATAGCTTGACTTGAAGCGGGCAAGCGTCCTAACCACAGGGGTCGCAATACGTCATCAGGTACCACAGTGCCTGCTAACGTTCGCAGATGCCTCAAAAACTGAGATGGTTTTCGGCCCCCGATGTCTTCATGCTCTAATAAGCGTCTGAGCTTGTTTTCTTGGGATTCGCTCAGCCGTTTTATTAGTTCGCTTTTTAATCTCTGGTATTTGCCGCTTGCAGGTGGATTGGTGAGAATGTCTCTTACTTCTGCAGCGTATCGTTGGTCCAGGTGTCCGGCAACGTAGTTGAACTTTGTGTCTTCGCTGATGATTCCAGCTAGCAGGAACTGATTTTCAATTTGTGCAAACCAAATTTCGGGATCGTCTGCCCAAAAAGGTGGTAACCGTACAGCAATACGGTCGCAAGCAGGGCATCCTTGTTGGGACGGTGTCGTCGCAGTCGACGTTTCTTGCGCTGTGGCCATCTCGGATTTTCGATGTCGGGCTTCTTCAGATCACGTCGGGGTCACCAATTTGTGGCGTGTTACCACTTTTTATTTTTGGATATATACAAAGGTTATTTACAAGTTGGAGAAGAATATGTACAGATGAACTAAAGTTGAGATGACGTTAGCGGTGGCGGAACCGGAGGTGGATCGCTGGTGATGGTTGTACCGGAGGTTGATCGCTGGTGATGGTTGCACCGGAGGTGGATCACTGACGGATCGGAAATGAAGTTGATGCTGGAGGCAGAGTTGTCGAAAAAGTGTGCAGCTCGACGAATCGTAGTAACTGGTTGTTTGAGGAACGAGAAAATGAGATGAGGTAAACGAAAAGGAAAGGTATTTTTTGTAAAAAAGTTGAAAAGAAGAGTAAGGGTCCCACGCTCGAAGACAATGGCTGTCGCAATGGTTTACGACCGGATTACTAACCTAACGGTAGTGTTTACATATAAACATTTACCGCCAAACTGGAATTTAAGAAATGAAAGGTTGGAAATTGGTTATGTAGATTGGAACGTGAGTGGACATGGATCTTAGGTTTTCGGAAGCAGCGTGGGGTGGATCGTAAAAGGATTACCAGCAAGAAAGTACCGTTAGAGGAACTGCGGTTCCCACATAATAACGAATACTATATTAAATTAAAGGCAGTTATTATTTATCACACGGAGAAAAAAATATTGTCAAAATAACCATACGTATCGCTATTTTAGCTATACGTTGTATAGTCATCTTTCACATGGATACACCGTATTGCTAATTTAGCTATCCGGAGTTTCCTTATTGCGGATCGTCAAAGTAACGATACGTATTATTGTTTTAGACATCCAAACGATTTTGGTCATGGTGATTAAACGGTTATGTACAGAGAACAAAATATCGTCAAAATGACCATACGTATCGCTATTTTATTTATACAAATCCTCAAATTGACTGTACAGTTACCTACACGACGGAAACTGCACACGTTCACGAGAGTTCTTCGTTGAACGCTTGAATCAAATAAATGAATCCTTATTATAAGTATAATATGTAGCGCTGTATTGATCATACTATGAACTGTCAAATTAACTTATAAATGTCATTACATTAGCCAAGCGAATAGTTGTTCTGACAATACGTCAATTGAGGATACGTCAGATAGTTATTTTGACGATATTTTTTTCTCCGTAGAGAATTATATTGTTATTAAATCAAAGTTATTATGAACAGAGTAGTATTCTTATATATACACGGATACAAGATAGATGAAAGAATTAAAATGTCAATCGGACTTAGAATCATAAATAATGCAGGTAAATGCATTTTGTTTAACGTACGCCCGCTTTTGTAGCTATTATCTATAGGTACAAAATTTTCTAGAGGAAGCGTGGCGCAAGTGGTTTAGTGTTTGGTCTGCTGCGCTAGCGAGGTGGATTCGAAGTGGTTCGAATCCCCGCGCCAACCATCGAAAATTTTTCACGCTCCTCTTCTCTTCGCAAGGCTGAACACCTGGCAAGAGTAAAACTGCTCGAAAAATTTTCCCTAGAAATTGCCGTGGTTCGCAACCCACGTAAAACTGTAGGTGCCTTGAATCTTTGAAACACTACAACATTCACAACAAAGTTTCAAGCGGGGAAAACGCCTAAACCTGATACAGGTATAAAAAGGCGCCAATAACAACAACAAAATTTTCTAAATTTAAAAAATTTAGAAAAGTATCGGTCGCGCAATTAATGGTCGCGGTCGGGTTAAAGAGTGGTCATCTAAAAGAAAATTTTTAAGAAGAATTAAATTACGATATATCTGTTCTGAAGCATAATGACCGCTTTTTGAGGTGGTCTCCTTATAGAGATGATCGCCACGAGAGATTTTACTGTAAATTAAATCGAAAGAACCAAAAAAATCATATAATTAGCTAAAGATTAATTTGACATTTTTTGAATCGAGCGTGAATGGACTTAATTAATAAGTTCGAAAGAATTGCAAAAAATTAAAAAATTGATTATATTGTCAAATTTCTCAGGTTGCATCACTCTTGCTAATCACATGGAATGGTATCGAAATATACTTACTTATAGAAAAGTTAACATATCAGCGAGCATGGAAAATTTTAACAGGGATATTAAAATTTGTTTTTTTAGACTTTGATTGTTTGTTTAATATATCTTCGTCTTATACTACCCCTATTTAGAGTCAAACTTACTACTTATTACGTATTAAATGCAAATTTCCCTTTTGTTAACGGTACCTACCTACGTCTTTTTGCCGATAAATGTCGAATGAGAATATTGTTTAGCTAAAACGAATTAATTTTGAGGTTTTTTTTACATTCTAAACGATTTAATGGCACTCTGTGATGTACACGAACGGAATCCTTAAAGTTTCAAGATCATTTTATTTATAATTTTAATTTCTTAAACGTTAACTTTGGCTTAAAAAATGTTAAGAAACCAATTAAAAGGTAATTTTTTTGCCGATTGCAATTCTCACTATAAAAACGTGTACTTTTAAAGGCTTAAAAGGAAAATGGAAAAAGCTTTAAAATTATGATATACACGATATGACGCGGCTTTAGTAAACAGAAAAAGTTTTAAAAGACCTTCACACCAGCTCGCACCCCTCTGATAGCAGAGCTTGCGGATCACAAATGATTCGTGGAAATTTTGTTCTTCTGGAGGTAAATATCGTATCCTAGCACTGCCGGCAGCGGCACTTCACAATCCAAAAACAAAATCAAAAGCTCTATTTGACGACATTTGCAATGAATTTTTAAAGTGTAAGAATGGTCAATTTGACATAAACTTTTTTAAGAAAAATTAATAACTTAGCAAATATTTTAGTTCCATGGTTATTTGAAAAGATGTTTCTACATACTTTTGCTAGGAGCCGAAGGCCTTAAACGCGAAAGCGTTTATTTACAAAAAAATCAACAAGTAGTTATTTCATTATTAAGCGGCATACAATATTGATCAAGTTATTTTAATGATGGTAAAGGAATTAATTTTACTTTAATTTACTTTTTGTTCACAAAGCAATTTTGTTCTGATCACACCATTCTAAAGTTTGGGATGTTTTTAAGAAAATATAACTTTTACCATGAATCGAATGTCTTAAACGCAAAGCATTTAAATTATATAATGAAATTAATTTCACAGCAATGCATTACACAAAATCGCGAAGCGATTTTGTCTTGCAGAATTCGCAAAGCGAATTTTGCTAGTTCAACATAAGAATTTAAAAGTGAATTAGTTAACTATTAAGCTATGCTAATTCTCTTTTGATTTGATAATAAATACGACTGTTATTGCACTTTAAAAACTACGTTTTTCTATGTACTTACAAAAATTTATTCGTTCAAAATATAACAGTACAATTGAATGTTTCTTTACATATTTTAAGAAGAGTAATTCTCGCATTGCTGAATTATAAGAAAAATAAAATCGTTTAAAAATGATTTCTTAAAAATTTGAAGTTGCGAGAGGCAGATCGATCTTACTTGTTCCTTTTAGTTTAAAGACGTAGCACAAAGTCGATGAACGTCACGGATTATTATTTAGCCAGATTGCAATCAATAGTTTACTTGTAGGAAATAAGAAAATAGATTTCAAAGTCCACTTGCAGTAATTGAACTGGTAACAGTTGGAGACCGCCTGAGCCTTGCAATTCGGGTAAATTTGGAGGCCTGACGTGTTTTTGTTGACCCAGGTAGCAGCCACCTGCCCTTCTACCAGTATAGTTGCTATTTCGTAGAACATCTAACAACCTTTAAAACGCCATAAAATTCTTACAGTTCTATTTGTTTCTATTGAGTTTTCAGTAGGTAACAGTTACACCTTTGAAATAATATTTGTCTTAAATTAACTCTCGCCCAGCCAACTAAGCAAACGCGCAAGGCACACATCATGGAAGAGGCGCAAGAGTACGAAATTAAATGGATTTAAAGAAACTGTTTAAAAGTTGTAAAATTAACGGCAAGAAAATTTTAAGACTTTCTGATTGCCCTATCTTGCTAGCCTGATTTCGTATTTTTTAAAATAAGACATCAATTTAAATGAGTATTTAAACAAATATAGTAAATAAAGCGGGCAGTTTGTTTCAGAACAGATATACCATAATTTAATTCTTCTTATAAATTTCTCTCTAAGGCGACCACTCTCTAACCCGACCGCGACTGTTAATTGCGATACGGCTAATTTTTCAAAATTACTTAAACTTGGAAAATTTTATATGGATAAAATAATAGCTGTAAAAGTGAACATTTACCTGCATTATTTATGATTCTATGATTGACATTTTAATTTTTTCAAAGTTTATAAAGTGTTGTTTGCTCACCACAACATATTAGCATTAATTAACAATACTATTAAGTTAAGCTATTCTTAACTACCATATCATTCCCTAAATTACACATTTCTACATTCTCTTTTCTAAATCAATAACTTTCCCACAATTAGAATTGCCTAATTCTATAACTTTCCATAATTATCCTAATTATACCTTTTTCTTTATATATTGTTTCCAAATCCCAAATAAGACAGTCAATACAGTCAAGTCAATATAGTACATACACGGAGAAAAAAATATCCTTAATATAACTATCTAACGTATACCCAATTGGCGTATTGTTCTGACAACGATTCGAATGTCTATTATAAAGATATTGCTAAGGTAATTTAACCGTTTATAGTATGATCAAAACAGCCATACATATTATACTTATAATAAGGATCCGTTTACTTGATTCAAGCGTTCAACGAATAACTCTCGTGAACGTGTGCAGTATCCGTCGTGTAGGTAACTGGATAGTTAATTTGAGGATTTGAATAGCTATAATAGGGATACGTATGGTTATTATAACGATATTTTGTTCTCCGTGCATATCCGTTAAATCACTATGACAAGAATCTTTTGAATGTCTAAAACAGTAATACGGATCGTTACTATAACGATCCGCAATAAGGATTCACTGGATAGCTAAATTAGCTATACGGCGTATCCTTGTGAAAGATAACTATCCAACGGATAGCTATAATAGGGATACGTATGCTTATTATAAGGATATTTTTTTCTCCGTGTAGTATAAGTTAGTATAGTTTTAGTCAGTATTTTAGTATAATCTATTAGGTTTGTGCAATTCTATATTTATAATAAAACTACTGCAAAAATACATCGAAAATTAGTGTCAGAAGTGGTATTACAACAAAAGTAAAAAAAACCTGCAGACGTTTTTGGAACATTTGTAATTTTACATACTGTCAGGTTCATTGCAAATTGATTCTTTATAAGAAAGCTTCATTTTCCCGAGATCGGAATTTTCCACTTTGAGCTCGAATGTGCACATTCGGTTTTAAGCACGATCCACAATATTTTAGGCCAATAAGTTAGATGAAAAAGCAGTTAAATAATTTTAATCATTCCCTCTCGCTTCGATTGACATGATTGTCGTATCTTTTCGCTCCCTTGCACTCATTGGTATGGTAAATATGTTTTTCGAACATAAAATCTATATTTACTAAAGTTAATTTAAATTTACGATTTGAAAGAGTGAAGGATAAAGTGAAAAAACCTCTGTGAATGCGGAGTATGTGCGCATTTGAGCGAAAAGTGGCACATATCCGAGCGAGGGAAGCAAATGAAGCGCGACGCGGAGTGGCGCGCTTCATTTTCCCGAGATCGGAAAGTGTCACTTTGAGCTCGAATGTGCACACTCGATTTTAAGCGCATTTCACAATAATTAACTTACTTCGGATATAACACTACTTTATTTATAATAACTTTCATTCGATAACAATATGAGTCTGATAAATAATAACTGCATTTAATCTTCTTCTTCTTCTTCATTCTTCTATTGTAGGCTAATGCCTGTTCCTTCTTCGGTTGGGCCTTTCTATTGTTCTACGTTGAGGCTGTCACACCATCTCTTCCTCGGTCTTCCCACACTTCGTTTTCCTACTGGCGACTTATCTCTGACAATCTTAACGATCCTGTTGTCGGTCATTCGACTGATATGGTCATTCCAGTCTTGCTTTCTTCCATGGATCCATTTATTGATATTGTCTACATTGCAGGCGCTCCTTATATTTTCACTTCTCTCTCTATCCATTAATGTTTTACCAGCAATCTTTCTTAGGGTTTTCATTTCCGCTGTTTCCAGTAAACGGCATGTATTAGTTGTCGTGGGCCGCGTTTCCGCCATATAGGTCATAATTGGTCTCACTGTGGCTTTGTATATCCTTGCCTTTGTTTGTTGTTGTAGATGTTTGTTACGCCAAATTGTATCATTTAAACTTCCTGCTACTTTATTGGCCTTAGTTATTTGTCGTTTTACTTCTTTGTCAATGCTTGCATTTGCAGATAGTTCTATGCCAAGGTACATAAATTTCATTTCCTGTTGAATAACTTTTCCATCTACTTCTAACTTACATCTAATAGGTTCTGCCGCGGTGGTCATACATTTTGTTTTTTCTGAGGATATTATCATGTTAAACTTTTTGCCAGTTATATTAAAGATGTTTAGTATCCTTTGTAATTCGTCTTCACGTTCTGCGACCAAGACAGCATCATCAGCATAGCATAATACAGTAATTTCAGAATCTCTAAGTTTATACCCCTTTCCTTTTTTAACTTCTTTAATTAGTTCGTCCATTACGATGTTAAAAAGTAAAGGACTTAGAGAGTCACCTTGTCTTATTCCATTATTCACCGTTATTTGAGTTGTTAATTTGCCATTCACTTTGGCCTGAATTTTGTTGTTTTTGTAAATGTTCTCGATGGTTTTAATGATGTTAAGGGGGATTCCTCGATTATATAGTAGGTGTATTACGTCTTGTACTTGTATGCGGTCAAATGCTTTTTGCAGATCTATAAAGCACATATATGCTGGCCTATTATATTCTACGGATTTTTCAACGATTTGTCGGATTATGAATACGGCGTCAGTACACGATCTGCCCGTTCTGAACCCTTGCTGTTCTTCAGAGAGGGTAATACGTGAGTTGATAAGGTTTGTTATTACTTTAGTAGTTAGTTTAAGCATTGTGTTAAGTAGGTTAATGCCTCTATAATTTTCCGGTTTCATCTTGTCTCCTTTTTTGAATAATAAAATCATAATGCTCGTTCTCCAGCTATCGGGTATTCTGTGTATTAAAATTATCTTTCTAATAAGTGATGTTATTTCTTTTGTTAATCTGTCCCCTCCATACTTCAGTAGTTCATTTGGTATTTGGTCCAGACCTGGTGACTTTCTATTTTTAAGTTGTCTGATTGCCTTTGCCACCTCTAAGTAACTGACGCTTGTTTCATCTTCTACCATTATAGTTGGAGCATTTTCATCGTCAGTATTTATATCTGCCTTAAATAGTTCAGTTAGATATTTTACCCATGTTTTTTCATCTATCTTATTGGATTCTACTAGTTCTGTTATTTCTTTTCGCTGACTTCGAATTAGTCTCCACATCTGTTTCTGTAGACCATAGAAGTCGCTCTCCATATTTTGGAAAATCTTTCCCAATATTCACTCTTTAGTTTAATTACTAGTAATTTTGTTTCGTTTCTAATTCTTTTGTATTCTTCGTACGCTTCTGATGTATTTATTGATTTGTATTTGAGATAGGCTCTTTTTTTCTCTTGGCATTTCTGTTTCACTTCCTTACAAAACCACGGTATCTTTGTGCTAACTTTCTTAGTGGTTTTCTTTTCCTATTGCTTCATTGGCAGCTTTTTCAATATTTGTACTGAGCTTTTTCCAGCTTTCTTCTACTGTTTCTTCGTTTGTTGTAGGGTTTGTTTCTATATGTTTTCTTATTCTTGATTGATACAGTTGTTTAGTAGATTCATTCCATAGTGATTCGATAATAAATTTTTCTTCCGTTATGTTTTCGGTTATTTCTTTCTTAGGTTTTATTTTCATTCTTATTTTTGTTAATAACAGACTGTGATCAGTACCAACGTTGGCTGAATTTAAGGTTCTTACATCTAGTATCTGAGTAGGATGTATTCCTCTATTTGTTAGTACGTAGTCTATCATAGATTTGTGTCCTCTCGTATTATGGAATGTGTATTTATAACGGTCTGCGTGGTCAAAGAACGTGTTATTAATTCTTAATTCGTTGAGTGAACAGAAGTTGGTCATTAGATCTCCATTTTCATTTGTTTGCTCCTCGTTAAACCTTTGTTTAACGTTGTCTATGATGTCGTTCCGATTCTCGCATTAAAGTCTCCCAGGACACATATATAGTCTTGCGTACGTATGGGTTCCAAAGTAGTTTGTAAATTTTCGTAAAAAGTTTCTTTATCTATTCTAGGCTTGCAATTCTCTGGTGAATAGACTGACATTATGTTAAGATCGGGTCCGTCTGTTTTAATTTAACTAAGAGGATTCTTTCGGACACGTAATTGCATTCTTGTATGAAATTCTTTAGTTTTTATTTAACAAGATGCCTACCCGGCTTTAGCTCTTACCTCTTTTTCTACGCCACTATAAATTAGTATGTACTCTCCATAGTCCTTCTGGCCTTTCCCTTTCTTCTTGGTTTCCTGAATGGCACATATATCAATTTTCTTTTGCTTAAGTTCTTCTATTAGTTCTTGGTCTCTGTTGTTCCATGATTTTATGTTCCATGTTGCTATTCGTATTATGTTCCTTTTTTTCCAACTCGTATTCCTTTTCATTGCATGTGTCGTCATCTGTAGATCAGTCCTATTCCGAGGCCCAATTCCGGTTGCGTGAGCGAATATCAGATTTTACGGGGGGGTGGGTTGCTAGCCCGGTCCCCCCAACCCTCCTCCTTTATCCGGGCTTGGGACCGGCAGTGGTGACTCCAGGGCTACTCAATCCACCCTTTTATCACCCCAGGCGAAGTTTAATTTAATCTAATATAATATTTGTAATTACATTTGTATTATCTATATTTGTCTTTCTCTCTAAAATGACCACCTCTATAAAAGACCAATTTGAGTAAGCACCGATGCTGGTCGTGGTAGAGAGGTTTTACTGTATTGGTTATTTGGTACATGGAGAGTAAAAGTAATAAAACATTAAATTAAAAAAAATATATGCTACAACCCTTTCCAAATATAAGATATTTTATTAAATTAAATTAATTTTTTTTTATTTGATGAGAGATGAACAATAAAAGCAAACTGAAAGAAAAAGAGCGGCTTGCTTCATTCTCGCGCGATCGGAAATGTGTCACTTGGTGTTCGAATTGCACACTCGGCTTTTATGAAGACCTACAATAATACTTATCTTTTTAACAATTTGTAATTACAGAGGTGTACTTCTATCAATAATTTAGTGCGTTTTAACTCAAGATTAAACTTCAAAAAATTCTCAGCATACTGCGTTGTACTCAAAAACAGGATTGTTTCATTTTTTGAAATTTACAATTTTTATAATAACTTTTTATCTAAAAACCTTATATTCACAAGAAAAAGATTTTTCAATTTTTACTCTTGAAGCGAATCTTTCTCCTCCTCAGTTTTCAGTCCTTTTCAGACTGATTTGTGGCAGTAATCCATTCTTCTCTATTTGCCGCTTTTCTTTTAATTTCTTGATTTATTATGCTTCCTGTGTCATCAATTATAACTCAAACGTGGCCTTCGAATAAAGTGTGCATATATCCCTGAAGACTCTGAGGGATTTCACAATTTTTATTTTAAAAACTATGCAACTTGAGAAATAAGGGGAGGCAATTGTAAACTTTGCCTAGCGCGTAAAATGACTTGGCACCGGCAGTCTTTCCAATAAGATGTACAGTGCTCGTCAAAAGAGAATGAATATGCAAATTTAATATGAAAAGTTAAAGCTCTGAAAGTTAGAGAACCAATCTTACATGATGCTTTTAGTTATATATTTTAGGTTGAAACGATTTGGTCGTTGCTCGATTAACTCAGCTGGCTAGTGCGGCAACTTTAGGATGGTTTACCAATGTTCGACACCCAATAGAGTATTCTTTTTTTCTAACCTTTTTTGATTATAAATTTTGTGAACAAGTAAAAGTACAATCAGCTCATAAAAAACGGAAAATATTATAACAATATAAAAATCAAAATATTATAACTTTACAATTTTAATACAATATTCTATTGACATAAATGGGGCGTTCAATTGAATGTACGATTGGTCCTCTAAATTTCAGAGCTTTAACTTTCCATGTTAAATTTGCATGTCCATTCACTTTTGACGAGCAGTGTACCTAACTCAAATTTAATAATTTAACGATTTCTCTTTCCTTTTGTATATTTTAAAGACAGGTGGCAGGTGATACAATTAATTTCCCTTTATACATTTTGCAATAAATTTAACTTTTGCGTTATATGTGTGTAATGTATACGTACGTGTTCCGGAATGTTTCTTGTAGCTGTGGATTAACATATTTCCTTTTAACAGTTCAATTTGAAGAAAATTAAAGCTTTGTCTTGCACATGAGATTTGCGCCGCTTCGGCGCGATTAAAGAAAACAGAAATTGCATTTCTAAATGTGATGACACAGCGTAGTGCAAATTAGAATATTACAATTATTATTTAAAATGTCAGGTTCTCTTATGGCGTCATAAGTTTGCAAATAAATCTTTATAATTTATTAGTATGCAGTCATTATTACGGAACATTGTTCTTTATCTATACAACTTTGTTGCAATTTACTGTTAAAACGTCTGCTACAAAACAATAAAAGTATTAATTAGTAAAATAAACGTTATCTTATTGAATATTTAAAAACATGATATATAGTCCCTACATGGTATTGAAATCACCGAAACCAACAGCTGTTAGCAGTCAACAACCACCTAATTTAATTTAATCTTCCTAGTAAAAATTTAGGTTTATTCATTAAAATAAATAATTAAAATGTATGTATTCCATTTCAGCATTGAAATTATATTAAGTCCGTTTCCTAAGCAGGTGTGAGAAATTAATTTAATTTCGCAACGTTATCGAAATCTGAAACTAATTAATATTTTTTGTTGAATTAACAATAATGACTTCTCACTGTTTAAATTTTAATAAATTTATTAGCAATTAAAATGTGATATATTTCTTAATTTCCGCAATTCTATATCGCAGACATCAGGCGGTATTTTAAAATTATTGACGTTATTAAAATTTTAATATTATTCTGCAATTGTGCAGCTGGTATGTTTCTTATAAAACAGATTTATTTTTTGGCATCTCGTAATCATAAAACAATAAATCCATAAAACAAATTAATACTACATTTAGATATACTGTAAAACTTTAATAATCTGTACTCTCAATAAACCAAATTTCGCAATAGTTTGGACAAAAATAAATACCTACATACAGTAACGCGCAAAAGTGAGTGCCGAAACCGTTTTTCACGCATAACTTTTTGCAATTTCGGCCAATTTACTTCAAATTTCAGTATATTGTACAGTTTGATGTTGGAAAATATTATTAATAGTTAACTGTTGCGCAGATACAGTATTTTAGGTTATGTTCCATTTCTACTGCAATAGTCATTTTTTACATATTCCGCGCCGTCACATTATTGGTTTTTTCTTGAATATTTGGGTTATTTTTTTTGTGTTCAGTAACAATTGACCGTTGGAGTATCATACCCTCGTCCGCAAGTTGAGCCGTTGACCGGTTTTCACTCGTAACTCTGAGATGAGGCCCCTACAGGGTGCTATCAGCCGGGCCAGCTGAACCCTGGTTTTTTAGAGAGGTGTTACTCCTCTATCACTCACCCTTTGTCCTGGCTTGTGACAGGCAGAGCCTGAATCCAAAAAATTTTAGATGCAGGTTGGCGGGCTTTACTCCAACGGAATAAGAGGCGGAAGAACCAAACTAGTAAGTAGCGTCTGTTTCGGAACGAACGGCTACAAACAGCGTCTGTCTCGGAACGAGCGGCTGAATTAAACTTGTCGATGAGCTTGCAACCCATCACAAGAGGAAAACACGCAAAAACAGAATGAAAAATTCGTCAAATGAAGACAATCCCCGGGTGGCAATCCACACCTCGCTAAGAGGGAGCCCCACTGGTTACGGGGGGCAGTTCTGTTGCTAAAAATCCCAAACAAAAAACAAGAAAAAAGAAGTTAATATACGCAACGTGGAACGTACAAGGTATTTCCACGAAAAAACAAGAAATCTATGAACAACTAAATAAATGCAAAGTCGATATAGCCGCACTCACAGAAACCAAAAAGAAAGGATCAGGATACGAAGAGTATGGAGAATACATACTATTCTTCAGTGGGGTCCCAAAAGATAAAAGAGCAAGAGCTGGCGTGGCCATCAGTATACACAAAAAATTAAAATCATGCATAAGGTCGTGGGAAGAAATTGATGAAAGACTGTTAAAAATGGAACTTAACATATGGGGACATGAAATAATTCTTTTAGCAGTATATGCTCCTACAGACGACTCCAATATGGAACTAAAAGATGCTTTTGAAAATAATTTAATAAATCTTCTAAATAACACGAGTAACAGAAAAGAGATAATACTACTAGGAGATTTCAACGCCAGAATTGGGAAAAAATTAAATGATCCAGTTATCGGTAACTACGGTGAAGACACAACAAACAACAACGGAAATAGGCTAATAACTATATGCGAGGCCTATGAATTAAAAATATTAAATGGACATTATCAACATAGAGAGATACACAAATTCACGTGGCACCAATCTACCAGAGGACTGAAATCCATCATAGATTATTTCATCGTTGGTCAGAAAACAAAATGGCAAATACAAGACGTCAGAGTATTCCGAGGTGCGGAATGCGGTTCAGATCATTATCTAGTTAAAATGACAACGTACCTATCACATAGGGCGGTTAAACAAAACAGTAATCAAGACAAAGATAATACGCGTGAACTCAAACAAAGAAAATACAACATAGCGTCCCTAAGGGATGAATCTACAGCTTTCCTGTACAAAGTACGATTATCTGCAAAACTAAAAAATAACATGACAGGTACCGCCGCACAAGAATACGAAAAACTAAAAAATGCTATCCATGACGCGGCATTCGAGGCCTTGGGAGAACAAGAACGTCTTTCGAAACAAAAAAAAGAAAAATGGTTTAACGATGAAGTTGACAAACTAATAGCCGAGAAAAAGAATGCTTACAATAAATGGCTAGCATCGAATGACCCTGATGACCGAAGAACTTATCAACAAAAGAGGAACCAAGTAAACCAGAACGTTAAGGAGACAAAAAACAAACAATGGGAGGAAAGCTGTGCAAGAGTCGAACAGCACATAGGTGGAACAAAACCAAAGAAGCATGGAATATTATTAGAAATCTTAGAAAGACCACAAAGGTAATAACATCAACATGATAAATATTGATAAATTCCAACAGTATTTCTCGCACATGCTTGCAGAAGACCGGAAAGAATATACTCAAAAAGAACAACAGAGCCAACCCATAAACCTAGAACACCTGAACGAAATAACAGGAAAGGAAGTACAAAAGCTGTTAGAGATCAAAAAAACGGAAGAGCTTCTGGTCCTGGAGATATTCCTGCTGAACTATTAAAACACGCACCATTTCAAATATATGAAATCCTCGCATATATATTTAATAGATGTCTTTTATATCATGACGAACTACCGTATGAATGGAAGGTAGGATACTTGACGCCAATCCATAAAAAAGGATCAAGGAAGAGCTGTGAGAATTATCGAGGAATAAGCGTGTTGGCTACAGTAGGAAAATTGTATGGACGAGTAATAAAGAAAAGAATAGAGCAACAAATAACAATAGGTGAAGAACAAAGTGGGTTTACTGCAGGGCGCTCCTGCACAGATAACACTTACTCCCTAAAGCAAATATTAGAAAAAAGAAAACTAAAGAATTTAGACACCCATTTAATTTTTATAGACCTGGAGAAAGCATTCGACACTGTTCCTATTCAAAACTGCTTCAAATCCTTGCAACCACAAATATCAATCACCACTACATACATACCATCAGGAAATGTACAAAGATCAGACAAATGTTATCAAGATCTCGAACAAAATCTCAGATCCATTCAAAACAAACAAAGGAGTACGACAAGGATGCTGTCTGTCACCCACCCTATTTAAAATTTACTTAGAATACATCTTAAAGGAATGGAAAACAAAATGTAGATGTATGGGTCTACTAATAGGAGACGATTATATACATTCCTTGTTATTTGCAGATGATCAAGTGATAATGGCGGGCGATGAAGACGATATAGAATACATGATGCGAAAGCTTGTAGACACCTATGAAGCAAACGGTCTGAAAATCAATTATAAGAAAACCAAATATTTAACAACAAAAGACCGCGGAAACGATCTGCAAATATACGGAAATACAATCGTAAAAGTGATGACTTCAAATACTTAGGAAGCATAATATCGTCAGATGCAAATTCAAAGAAAGATATCACGAGCAGGATGGGACAGGCCAGACAAGCTATACAAAGACTAAATTCGTTGCTATGGTCAAAAAGCATATATAACAATACGAAAGTCAGAATCTATAATAGTATAGTGCAAACTATACTAATCTACGGCTCGGAGACTTGGGAATTGTCCAAAAGGCATAGACAACAAATCAATGCAGTTGAAATGGATTTCCTCCGAAGAGGATGTAGAGTATCGAAACTAGAACACGTGACGAATGTGGAAATAAGAAACAGAATGCAGAAAAACTCAACATCCACAGAAGAAATAGAGAAAAGAAGGCTCTTATGGTATGGGCACATACAAAGAATGAACGCAGACAGATGGCCAAACCTAATACTAAAATGGAACCCACCAGGACGACGGAAAAGAGGCAGGCCGCCCGATACGTGGATAAAACAAGTTCAAGAGGACATGAGAGACAGGAATCTTGAAGAAGAATCATGGAATGACAAATACCGATGGCGTTTGGGATGCGAGAAACGGCATTAGGCTGTAAAATACTCGCTACATATATATATATATATATATATATATATATAACAATTGACCAAGTTTTAACAATGCCAAGGGTTGAAACTTCTCCAGCCATTCGGAAAGCAATTATAGATATGAAAAACTCTGGCATGAAGGCAGCTGCCATTTCAGGGATTCTAAAGATGCCAGCTCGTACTGTCTCAAGGATTATTCAAAGGTTTGATCAGAGAAATTCTGTTGAGAATGATAAAAGAACTGGTAGACCACGTGTTACTTCTTCCCGGCTGGATACACGCATTGTTCGTCGCTCCAAAGCGGATCCGATTCTCTCAGCTGTGGATCTGGCAGCAGAATTCAATCAAAGTGAAGGTCTAAATATTAGTCGAATGACAGTTTCCCGAAGATTGAGTGATGCTGGTTTGAATGGCAGACGTCCAGCTAAAAAACCTTTCATCAAACTCAAGAATCGAAAGGCTCGCGTGGATTTTGCAAAGCGGCACTTGCATTGGACAGCAGCCGAGTGGAGTCAAGTACTTTTCACAGATGAATCTAAGTTCAATCTATTTGGAAGCGACGGAATACAATACATAAGACGTCCTCCTGGAGAAAGATACAATTCAAAATACATAAAACCGACAGTAAAACATGGAGGTGGATCAGTTATGGTTTATGGAGCCTTCTCTCGTAATGGCATGGGCCCCATCATTAAAATTAACGGAATAATGACTGGCAAAGTTACAAAGATATGCTGACTAATGTCGTCTTACCATGGGCCCATACAAATATGCCTCCTAGATGGATTCTACAACAGGATAACGATCCTAAGCACACCTCCTCGATTGTCAAGACTTCATTGCAGCAGCAACAAATCAGGATTCTTCAGTGGCCCAGTCAATCTCCGACCTCAACCCGATAGAACACTTGTGGGAAGAGCTGGCAAGACGTTGTCGAAACAAAAATATTAAGAATAAAGATGAGAAATTTGCCGAATTGGACAAGGAATGCAATGCAATGCCTGATTCAGTCTTTGAAAATCTTATTGATTCAATGCCATCTCGCTGTCAGGCAGTTATAAAATCTCGTAGTTTCCCAACTAAGTATTAGGAATTTTTATGATTATAAAATTGTTGTAGTGTATTGTTATAAAGTTATTTTTCATTAAATCGTTCTTAGTGTTCTGTTCTGAAAAATGCGTTTTTTACACAAATGAGTCTAAGCTCGTTTAACTACCGTAAATTTTTGTTTATCACGTTTTAAACATAATAATTCTTTTTCTCATACAAAACTGTATAACATACTAAAAAATGAAGTAAAATGGCCCATATTTTAAAAAGTTCTTCCCGAAAAATCATTTAGGCACTCACTTTTGGGCGCTACTGTATATTATATTGAAACTGTATTGTAAAAAAAATTTCATAAACATTTTCAAATACTTTAACAATATTACTATGGTATGATATAACAAAGTATAATGTATGTTAACTACATCAGTATTTGACATCTAAATTTTATGATTTATTTCAAGTATCTCCTCGTACTTTTTATTTTTAACATTTTTGAATTTTACTTCATACAATTTTATCCATCTTTTTTAATTGTGTCCTTTAAAGCTTCAACGTTGTATTTAAGTCTAATATAAATTTAATTATTTTAGTTATAGGTACACTTTTTTATAACTTTTATTCCTTGCACTTAAATGGAAAAAAAACACATACTAAATCGCATAAAGAAATATATCATAAATATGTTTTTTTTTATATTTAATCAGAAATCAAAACAATAATTCTATAAGCTAATGGTATAGTACAGTAATACAGTCAACTCACGTTATAACGAAGTTCGATATAACGAAAATCTCGATATAAAGAAAGAAACCGCCGGTCCCTTGAAAATCTCACTTTAGAACGAAAATTTTAATGGGTTTTGGTCTCCTCGATATAACGAAGTTTTCTTGACCAAAGTCTAATAATTTTTGTTATAAAAGTAAGTACTGTAGGTATGTTATATAATTTACATAATGTGTTTTTACACAATTTTTGATTTTTTTATCTTAAAGCGATGCAAACTCAACACTATCAATTATCAATTACTTGTAAAGCCATGACCTTGATGACAGTGTATTCTCAAGTATCTTAAATCTGGAGAACGCAATTGAACGGACACGCACAGTCATCTGCATACAAACTAAAATTACGAATTTTTTTTAGATTATACGTGTTTCTATTTCTATTATTTCTATTGGTTTTTTTTATTGTTGTTTTCTATTGTTTTATTAATTTTTTTTTACATTTAAGCGTTATATTGGTTATTTTATTAAGCGACAACGAATTTGTGGTGTAATGGATTGATTTATTCTATATCTCTAAACAAATTTGTAAAAGTTTGTAAATTTATGAATTTCGATATAACGAACTTTTGATATAACGAACTTTTTCGTGGGTCCCTTAAAATTCGTTATAACGCGAGTTGACTGTATATGTATTACAATAAATACAGTAGACGCCGCTTAATATGATCACGGTTAATGTTATCAACCTCTTAGTGTGATCAATCTGGCTTGGAACCAACGAACACAATACAAAAGCATTCAACTCTGTTCGGTTATTGTTATCGATATTTTGTTTATTGTGATCAAAGTTCAGTCCGTTAGACAATGAGAGACTATTTTTTATGGTCTTTGAGAACAAAGCACAACTGGAACTAGCGATGGTCTTTAAAGAAGTATCCATTTTTCCCAGAAAATAAATTTATCCCCTAATTGTAGTAACAAAAAACGCTGTCAAAGCTTAGTATATTTTCGTCTTTTGAATCGTTGTGTAGTCGTTTTGTCGAATTTTATGAAAGTTGTATTGTTTTTTTAAATTTAAATTTTTAATCTGAAATGAGCACCGGTAAACGTCGTGATCTTAGTTTTTCGGAAAAGTTAAACATGTTAGACTGATCAGAATATTACTGAAAATCTATTTGCAATGAAATGGGAAAAAAAGACATAAAAGAAGATGATGAAGACGAAGAAAATTGCTATAAAAACAATGATTCAGATCGCTGTCCTTCTTCTACTTACATATGTATGTTCCTAATACTTTATTTTGTTTTGTTCTAAAATACGTTGTTTTTAACGTAAATTTTATAAAAAATTGCATTATACGTTAAATAAAATTATTATTTCCTAATATGTACATCAACAAATCTAATTAATACACACTATTTAGTTCATAATTATTTTTTTCAAGTTTTACTTTTTCCACTGGTGTCTTTCGTTTATTGTTATCAGTCGGTTAATGTGATAACTTTACCTCGGTCCCAAAGTGATCACATTAAGCGGCGTCTACTGTATGTTTTAAAGAAGATACATCCTACGACGAACTTCACTATAGGGTGGGTGTACCAGTCCCAAACCAGGTACCAGTAGTTGACCACTCGCATGTTCGATTGAATAAATTAAAAACTGGCGGGCATTTTTGAAGAATTCGACTATTTTGTTACGTGGCCTAGAATGTTAACAACGTTCCAAACATATATTAAAAATTTAGTGTTTATTTAAGAGCTATGAGCGCAGTGGTCAACCTTAGGTGCATTCCCGTTTTTGATATTGTTCACGAAATCTATAAAAAACTTAAATATTTAGATTCAAATAATTTATCAATATTGCAGCGTTAGTAAACAATAAACAATTTTATATATACATTTCTACGTTAAAACTACATAATACCAGTTCAGAGCATTTCAAAGTCAAAATTTATCCTTAACTGGTTTGGGACTGGTACATTCACCCTATCAGAATTATGAAATATTTTTTTTTAATGCTTATAAACATTATTTCTCATAGTGGTCATTCACTGGTAAGAGATTAAAGGACACTGGACATTTTACCCTATGGTGATATAAAGTATTACAAATTGTTCTAATTTAATTATTCTTTAGTATGCTATGTTCTATTTACAAATTTTAGAAACCTGGTTTTATAATCTGTACTTACCTATAAGTCTTTTATTAGAATACTTTAATTAGTAACTTTTTGTATAGGTATAGAAATATTTTTTAATTGCTGTTCTCAAAAAATCTACACTACATTATTATTGTAAACAAATTTTGTTTATGTAAGAAAAGTAATTTTTTTTAAGTTAATCGTTAACGAATTTGGGCTACTATTAAGATCTCCAGAAGTTAAGATTACCTATAAAAAAATTGCAGGTAAATTTCAACAAGGTTTAATAACCAGAAATACCTGCAGTGGTTCATTTTGTATAATAACCTTGATAAAAATAAAATTTAAAAACCTTTGAACTAAAGAATACTTTCTTATATGTATTAAGTATCTATGTTTGACGTCTATTACTAAAATATCTTCAATAACGTCATTTGTCTAATCTATATCGATTCCAAATAAATATTTGAAATAAAAATGTTATTTAGAAATATTTTCCACTTTAATTAAGGTTTTTAGATTTTTCATGGTCAACATAAGCTTTAAAATATCGATTGCAACATGACATCCATTGTTTGATATCTTTAATGACTTATATGTTGTTTAAAAGCATGTATGTAAAAAGAATACTCAATAGTTTTAATAAACTTATTACGAAAAGTCGAAATAACACTTTATAAATGATTTAAAATAAAAATTTCACCCAAAAATTATTACAAAACAAAATCATTTTGCATCTGTACGACACAATTCTTTGGACGATAAAGTATACAAATTATTACTAAAACAACAAAGTATAGAAGTTGTTACTTTCAACAAATGACGTAATACCGATATAAGAACGGATCGGAAAGGGAAACGGGCAGAGGTGGTCCAGAGATACGAAGAGAAGAGACCATTGTTAATAAGATTAGATTATCGAAGTGTTAATAAGTAGTTATAAAAGAATTATAAGGGATGTCTTCTGATCTAACATATAAATTAGTTTATTGTAGTAAGGTCTATTTTGTGGAAGTATAAAAATATCTTACACATCTTCTGTTGTTGCTACTCGCTTTGTTTTTTTAATTAAACTTTTATGGGTAATTTACTAGTTATTAAGTTCGTTACGTTTATATCTAACGTAACTTTGTTTGTCTTAAATGAAAATAATTGAAAAATCGTTAACCCCTAGAAAACACGCGTACAAGTATAATTTACTCAAGAAAGTAATTTTATATTGTTTACCTATAGTTTATTGATATGTTAATATCTATTATTATTCTTTACAGAAGCTATTTTATTTGTCAATATAGATGCAAATTGTATTGTTAAACCTCACCTTTTTTTTTAAAATAAATTTATGTTTAATTGAATAATTCGAATTATGATTTATAAATGATCATAAGTATATTTAAATTTTAACTGAGATTGCCTTTTTTAAATAAGTTAGTAAATAAATAGCCTATTTAAATGAAAAATAAGCCAAAGTTTGGAAAAAAGTAATATCGGTTATTTTGTTTATTTAGTAGCTAATTCAATTTCATCATTTTAAAAAATATCTGCAAGTTTTTGTCGATATATCTTATTTGTTTCAAAGGGATATTTAAAGTCAAATGTTCAAAATCGTCCTTTTGCGAATATTTAGGTTTCTATTTGCGTATAATGAAGTACGATAGGAAGTCCTGTGTATTGTGGAGTTTAAAAGTACTAAATTCAAGACTTGCAAAACTTTGTTATTATAAACATCCTATGTTAGCCGTAAAGTGATTAAAATAAGCAACTTTATTACACGTCTCAATTTTGAGGTATTGTTGCCAAGCCTATTTCAATGCCTATTTGATATGCGATTAACATAGGTACTTTTTTGATTTAAAAAAAATATATACCTTTAATCGCATTGTTATAACACACTTGACTTGTGGCATGTTTTTTCTTAGTTTAGGGTCATTTATAAGTGTGTTAAGTTCCAGTCCTTATTCGTCTGTTAGGCTAACTAGGTGGTAGTAGGAGTTGAGCAAATCTTTTAACTTCTTACTAATGTAAGTGGTTTAAAAAATAGCAAAACGTCTTACGTGTTTTAAAAAATGGTTCCTTAATAAATATTTCTGTAAAATTGCTTTTTTTGTAAAAATTGTTCAATTTAAAGAACACCTTTTTTTCAATTAAATATTAATTACGTGTGTATTAAACAACGTGGGTTATAAATGGCAAGCCTAACTACTTACATTTAGGTAACTATTCAAATTACATTTTTTATTTGTAGTATTTATTAAATGTTGTTTGATGATGCATAAAATTTATTTTCTTTCTTTATAAAAACTAGAACCAGCCATACTATATTAATCTAAAAAAATGATAAACTAGAACTAGTAGATTAGTAGATGATATCATTAAATTCATAGATTAATTTACTTAAACTATTTATTTTAAACAAATGATGTGTTAAAATTTATTAATATCCTTTAAGGTAGAAATGCCTGTTTGACAAGTGGAATTTATAGTAACATTGATAGTTATTAATAGTACTTAGAAACAATGCTATAAAATAGCATAGCTGTTTCGGCGTATATAAGGTACAAGTTCACATTAAGTTATTCAAACTAACAACAAAGACAGCAAAGAAAAAAACAACTTGTACGGCTTGTATGTAAGTGAATGTTCTAAATTTGAACCCGGAGTTGCAATTTCTATTGCGAAATCAAGAACTAACCACCTGGCGTTATTATGAATCATAGACTTGTTTAAATTTGTAGGAAAAAAAAACTTAGAAAAAACTCGTACCTCTGCTACGTACACAACGTAATCCTTATGTAATATTGCCGTGGAGACACCCCTACACTCTAATTCTTACATAAATACCAAAGCTTTAACGTTTTTACTGTAATCCAAAAACAATAGAGACACATGTTTTAAATATCCTAAGTAAATTGAAACCTGAAAACGTACTCGTATATTCCGGAAATGTTTTGTTCCGCCTTCGCCAGTTTACCAGGTGTGCAACCTTAAAACGGCTGTTTTTTTATTTAGCAAAACAATAATTAACGCAGAAAAGTGAAAAATATTTTATTCGAAGTAATTGCCCTCGCTGGCTATACATTTTTCCCATCTTTGTGGAAAATTGTGGATTCCACCCCAAAAGAATTCATCCCCTTTGGATAAAAACCACCCATCGAGCCATTTTTTAACATCTTCATAAGAATTGAAGTGCTGCTCAGCAAGCGCGTGTCCCATCGACGCAAATAAATGGTAATCTGAAGGGGCCAGATCAGGAGAGTAGGGCGGGTGGGTAGCAACTCCCAGCCAAGTGCATCCAATGTACCCGGACCAATCTTGCTGTGTGTGATGATGCGTTGTCGTGCTGGAAAATGATACCTCATGCCGATCCGCGTGTTCGGGTCTTTTTGCACAATTCACGATCCAATTCGATGATTTGTTGTTGGTAGCATTGAGTATTGATCGTTTCACCAGGTTTCAACAGTTCGTAGTAAACCACCCCTTCTGGTCCCACCAAACACACAGCATTGTCTTTTTCCGAATCGATTTGGCCTAGCAGACGATGTTGAGGGTTTCCGGGTCCACCACGATTTTTGCGTTTAGGGTTTTCAAAAGATCCATTTTCATGCCAGCGACGATTCGATGCAAAATGATTTTCTGTTGTGCCGATCAAGCAAGATTTCGCACGCGGTCTGGCGTCGTTCCATCTGTCGATCGTTCAATTGATGTGGCACCCACTTCCCGATCTTTGGTCGGCAATTGTTGTCACTTCATTTGCGGCAATTTTATTTTCGTCTTCGTCCAAAATTGCATTCGTGTCCTCAAAAACTTTTGGTCGATTTTCGCGCTTCTTGTCGGTGACGTTAAAATTCCGTCTCTGAATTGCCGGAACCACGCTCTGCACCGAGTTTCACTAAGAGCACTGTCGCCATAGACCTCCACAAGAATTCTATGCGCTTCGGCGGCAGATTTCTTCCAATTGAAGAGGAATAGCAGTGCTCCCCGCAAATGCTCTTTATCTGGCACAAAATTCGACATGTTTATCGTGATTAAAGGACACGTTATTGTTTGAAATTGCTGACTTTGTCTTTTGTTTACTAATGGCAAAGATTCAAGCAATGAGAAAAAATGGCAGGCAAGGTTGGCTGATGCCTAATGCGCGCGTACTGCCATCTATTAGAAAACGGCCGTTTTAAGGTTGCACACCTGGTAATTGTAATAAACTACTCGATTACCAGGCATTTGAAGATCATCTACAAACAGTATATTTACCAGTAGCGTAAAATTGATCTCTTGTTTTAGATCTTGGATTTGTGTTATTAATCAAGATTCTGCTTCTTCAGTTATTTCTTAACGCTCTGATATATCCTCTTGAAACTGAACAAATGCCTATTTATTAAACCGCTAATTTCTAAATTTGGTAAAGATGGTGCAACGTTTGGTTTTAATTATTTGTTTTAGTAATATTAATTCATACACGGAAAAAAAAATATCGTTATAATAACCATACGTATCCCTATTATAGCTATCCGTTGGATAGTTATCTTTCACAGGGATACGCCGTATAGCTAATTTAACTATCCAGAGTTTCCTTATTGCGGATCGTTATAGTAACGATCCGTATTACTGTTTTAGACATTCAAAAGATTCTTGTCATAGTGATTTAACGGATATGCACGGAGAACAAAATATCGTTATAATAACCATACGTATCCCTATTTTAGCTATTCAAATCCTCAAATTAACTATCCAGTTACCTACACGACGGATACTGCACACGTTCACGAGAGCTTTTCGTTTGAACGCTTGAATCAAATAAATGAATCCTTATTATAAGTATACTATGTAGAGCTATTTTGATCATACTATGAATTGTCAAATTGACTTATAAATATCGTTAAATTAGACATTCGAATTCTTGTCAGAACAATACGTCAATTGGGTATACGTTAGATAGTTATATTAAGGATATTTTTTTCTCCGTGTACAGAAATATGTAGTTT